>VWZG01011482.1:9469-28675 GCA_013396735.1 Grallaria varia
ACTATTTTTTTTTAACAACTGCATCTTTGTTGAGTCCTATTTTGGGTAAATGCTGAAAATAAATTATGTAACACCAAAAAAAGGAAGTGAGACCTACACACAGACAGGCCCAAAGTGATCTAATACAATTAAACATATTTAGCCTTTTATATATTCATTTATTTTGTTGGTACAGCTTGTGGTCCAAGAATTTCCAATCACACAGCTGTAGTATTATCCTTATGAAACTGCACTTACAGCTTGAACTGACAATTGAGCCTCTGCAAAGAAGGTTATGGTATTCTCCATGATAATATGCTGGCATGTTTTTCACTGACATTTTATATGAATTATTTCTTTAAAGAAGTTTAGTGCTCTCTTTGTTAAGAGCAAATAGAACAGAAATGGGCTACTTTTTATTCAATAGTAAAGAAAAAGTCAAATGAAAGTATCTGTGAAATTGGGATAAGGTATAAGATATGTAATACTTTTTATGTTAGTCTACTTATCTGGGACCATTAAATACTGTTTTTTAAGTTCAAACTGGAAGGGAAAACAGCTCTTCATACTGTGGCATAGAACTTATTTTCTGTGCCTTTATTGCAGCAATTGGTGTTAGTAGTAGGTTGTTAACAAATACTGTAAAAATTAATGGGAGTTCTTCTAGATTTCAAATTCTGTGGTCCATGAATTTTAAATCAAAATAGCGATGAGCATTTTTAACCCTAATGTGGTTTTTTTTCTGGGTCTTTCTTTAGCCCTGTACCTTGTAGTCTCAGAAATGCAAACCTTAGAATCACAGGTTCATAGAATTGTTAAGGTTGAAAAAGACAGGTTCACAGAATTTGGGTTGGAAGAGATCTCTAAGATCATCAAGTCCAACCCTTTCCCAACACTTGTTGTTTAGTCTACCACTAAACCATGTCCCAAAGCACCACATCTACATGTCTTTTAAATCTCTCCAGGGATGGTGACTGCACTGCTTCTCTGGGCAGCCTGGTTCAGTGTTTGACAACCCATTTGGGGAACAAATTTTACCTGATATCCAGTCTTAACTTCCTCTGATGCCACTTGAGACCACTTCCTCTCATCCTGTCACTTCTTACTTTGGAGAACAACTCCCACCTGTCTACAGCCTCCTTTCAGGTAGCTGTAGAGCATGATAAGTTACCCCCTTCAGCCTCCCTTTCTCCAGACTAAACAACACCAGCTTCCTCAGCTGCTCCTCACAGGACTTCTGCTCCCAAGCCTTCACCAGCTTTGTTGCCCTTCTCTGGACATACTCCAGCATCTCAAGTGTCTTTCTTGAAATAAGTGGCCAAAAACCTTGTAGCAGTTTCCATTTCTGAAGTAATAACTCATTTCTTAATCACAGAATTGTGGAATCATTAGGGTTGGAAGAAACCTCTGGAGATCATCTAGTCCAACAGCCCTGCCAAGGCAGGGTCACTTAGAACAGGTTACCCATCCACATGGGTTTTTAAGGTCTCTAGAGAGGGATACTCCATGACGTACCTCAACAGCCTGTTCCAGGGCTCTGCCACCCTCCATGAAAAATTCTTCCTCATGCTGAGGTGGACCTTGTTGTGTTCTAATCTATGGCCATTGCCCCTCATCCCGTTGCTTGACACCACTCCAAAGGGTATCACCATCCTCTTGGCACCTGCCTTACAGATGTTTTTATGCATTAATGAGATGAACTCTCATTCTTCCCTGGACTAAACAGGCACAGCTCTAGCAGTCTGTCCGCATAAAAAAGATGCTCCAGACCCCTCATCATCTTTATGGCCTCTGCTGGACCCTCCCCAGCAGCTAGTTGTCTTTCATGAACTGTGGAGACCAAAACTGAACACAATACTCCAGATGTGGCCTTGCTAGAGCTGAGTAAAGGGGGAGGATCACCTCCCTCAACCTGCTGGCCATGATCTTCCCAATGCATTCTATGATACCCCTTCTGGCCACAGGGGCACACTGCTGGCTAATAGTCAGCATCATCCAAGAAGACTCACAAGTCCTTCTCTGCAGAGCTGTTTTCCAGCAGTTCAGCCCTCCTGGTACTTCAGATTATGCGTTCCCAGGTGCAGGACCCTACACTTGCCTTTGCTGAACTTCATTCTCTTTGCCCAACTCTCCAGCCTACCAAGGTCCTGCTGAATGGCAACACAGCCTTTGGGTGCATCAGCCACTACCCTCGGTTTCATATTGTCAAACTTGCTGAAGGTACATTCTAGCACTTTATCCAGGTTGTTGATAAACAGATTGAATAAGACTGGACCCAGGACTGATTCCTGGGGAATGCCATTGACTACAGGCCTCCACGTTGGATTCTAACCCACTTATCCTGACCCTCTGAGCTCTGTCATTCAGCCAGTTCTTGATCCACTTCACTGTCCATTCATCTAACCTACGTGTCCTGAGCTTACTTATGAAGATATTGTGGGATAGTGTTGAAAGCCTTGATGAAGGTGAAGTAAGACAACATCCACTGCTATCCCCTGTTTGACCTACCCTGCCATGCCATCATAGATGGCTATCAGATTGGTCAAAAGTGATTTTACCCCCATGAATCCATGATAACAACTCCTGATGACCTTTTCTTTTATATGCTTAGTCATGTCCTCTACAATGACTGTTCCATCACCTTTTCAGGGACAGAGGTGACATTGACTGGCTGGTAGTTTCCTGGGTCCTCCTTCTTGCCCTTTTTGAAGATGGGAGTAACACTGACTTTTCTCCAGTCATCAGGCACCTCTCCTGTTCTGCATGATTTTTCAAAGATGATGGAGAGTGTCTTGGCAACAACATCTGCCAGCTCCCTTGACACCTATGGTAACATCCCATCAGAGCCCATGGATTTATGGGTATTAAGTCTGTCTAGCTGATCTCTAACCTGATCCTCTATGACCAAGGGAAAGTCTCCCTCTCTCCAGTATTCCTCTCTTACCTCCAAGGTGTGAAATTCCTGAGGGCCATCCTTAGCAGTAAAGACTGAGGCAAATAAGGCATTCAGTAGTTCCAACCTTTCTGTGTATTCCATGACCAAGACACCCATCTGATTCAGCAGTGGCCTTACATTTTTTCCAGCCTTCCTTTGCTGCTGATGTACTTGTAGAAGCAGTATTGAGGCCATGCTGCTGAGAACGCAGCTGCGCTGGGCAGGGCACGTCTCCAGGATGGAGGATCATCGCCTCCCTAAGATCGTGCTCTATGGTGAACTTGCCACCGGCTGCCGCAAGAGAGGAGCCCCGAAGAGGAGATACAAGGACTCCCTAAAACAATACCTCAGCCTTGGCCATATTGACTACCATCAATGGTCCACTCTGGCCTCCAATCGGGAGGCATGGAGACACACCATCCATAACGCTGCTGATTCCTTTGAGAATGCACTTGTAGAAGCCCTTCTTGTTGTCCTTAATGTCCCTTGCCAAACTCAATTCCAAGTGGGCCTTGGCCTTCCTCGTCACATCCCCTAATACTCTTAACACTGTTCCTGTAGTCCTCCCATGTGGCCTGTCCCTTATTCCACATCCCATAAATTTATTTCTTCTGTTTAAGATTTGCTAGAAGCTACTCTTGCTCATCCATGCAGGTCTCTTGCCCCTATTGCTTCATTTCGTGCTCATAGGAATGCTCACTTGTCCTGGGCTGGGAGGAAGTGATGCTTGAATATTGACCAGCTCTCTTGGACCCTGTGTCTTCTAGAGCCTTAAGGCCTGGGATTCCTCTCAGTAGGCATTTGCAGAGGTTGACTTTCAGGATTCTAGTCCTTCTTACTGCTTTGCTTCCTCCACACAGGATCCTGAGTTCCATCTCATGGTCAATGTGTTGAAAAACTCTCCTGCAGCTGGTCTTGATAAATCTTGGAGCAGTACTGGCTTTTCAGGAACCAGCCTGCAGAAAAACCTGCAGTAATTATGGTGTGGTGCAGTATATCCCCTGTGAAAAGGTCAAACGATGGCAGCTCTCCCTGGGAGGATGCTGGCCTCCTTCGTGTTGCAATTACTCCCTGACTGTTAAGAGGTTGTGCTTTGTTCTGTACATGCGAGCCAATGGTAGAGATATAGTGGCAGCTCAGTCTACATTAGTCTCATAATCCCCATACCCTCTTAATATAAGTGTTTGTACCATCCTTCTATAAAGGGTGGAGGAGGGATGGGGAAACCTTGGATACTGTTGTTCTTTGGGCAGCAGTGACCAGGAATAAGGTCCTCCTTTGTGTTCTTAAAAAGTACAGCAGTGAACTAATTGTGGTAACAGGTTACTTTGGCTTCTGGGATGGGTACTCACCAGAGCGGAAGAAAATAGAAAAGGTATTATCTAACTGATCTGGAAGTATTAGTGTCTTTAGAAAAATGAATTTGTGTGCATGTTCTTGTGTTTTTGTTTTACAACCCTAGATTGGTGAATTATTGAGCACCACACATCCTGCCAACAAAGCCAGCCTAACTCTTTTCTGCCCTGAGGAAGGGGACTGGAAAAATTCCAACCTTGACAGACACAACCTTCAAGACTTTATAAACATCAAACTCAACTCTTCTTCCATATTGCCCGAAATGGAAGGACTCTCTGAATTCACTGAGTATCTGTCAGAATCAGTAGAAGTGCCATCACCTTTTGAAATTTTGGAACCTCCAACCTCAGGAGGGTTCTTGAAACTCTCCAAACCCTGCTGTTACATTTTCCCTGGGGGAAGAGGGGACTCTGCATTGTTTGCTGTGAATGGATTCAATATGCTTATCAATGGAGGATCTGAAAGAAAATCTTGTTTTTGGAAACTTATCCGTCACTTGGACAGGGTGGATTCCATTCTGCTCACTCACATCGGAGATGACAATCTGCCAGGAATCAATAGCATGCTTCAGCGAAAGATAGCTGAGCTAGAAGAAGAACAGTCCCAGGGGTCTACTACCAACAGCGACTGGATGAAAAATCTGATCTCACCTGATTTAGGGGTTGTATTTCTTAATGTACCTGAGAACCTTAAGAACCTGGATCCTAATTTTAGAGTAAAAAGGAGTGTAGAAGAAGCTTGTTTTACTCTCCAGTATTTAAACAAGTTGTCTATGAAACCAGAACCTCTTTTCAGAAATACAGGAAATACCGTTGACCCCATAATTTTATTTCAGAAAATGGGAGTTGGCAAACTTGAGATGTATGTGCTTAATCCTGTCAAAAGTAGCAAGGAGATGCAATATTTCATGCAGCAGTGGAGTGGTACTAACAGAGATAAAGCTGAATTCCTGCTACCAAATGGCCAAGACCTAGACATTCCATTATCCTATTTCACTTCTGTCTCATCTCTGATTGTGTGGCATCCAGCTAATCCTGCAGAAAAAATAATCCGAGTTCTGTTTCCTGGAAACAACACCCAATATAATATTCTAGAAGGACTAGAAAAACTCAAACACTTAGACTTCCTTAAACAACCAGTGGTTACACAAAAAGACCTAACTGGGAACATTGCTAGTCCAGCTGTGAAACAAGCAAAGCTGAAACAACGAACCGACAGCAAGGAGAGTCTCAAGCCTGCTGCAAAGACACCACCAAATAAGCCTGTCAGAAAGGAGTCTAAAGAGGAAACACCAGAGCCTGTGAAGCCTAGTCCACTACCAGAAAAGCCTCAGAAGTTGGAAGGCAAAGAAAAAGTTGCAGTTAAAAAAGAAAAACCAGCAAAAGTAGAGACAAAACCAACAGTGGTGGAAAAAGACATAGCAAGTAAAGAAGAACAATTAGTAAAATCTGAAACTCCTGAAAAACAAAGTACAGATGTAAAACCAAAAGTGTCAAAGGAGAAGACAGTGAAGAAGGAAGTCAAAGCAAAACCTGAAGAAAAGAAAGAGGAAAAAGAAAAACCAAAGAAAGAGGTTTCTAAAAGAGAGGAGAAAACACCCATCAAAAAAGAAGAAAAACCAAAAAAAGAAGAAGTCAAGAAAGAAGTTAAAAAAGAGGTGAAAAAGGAAGAGAAGAAGGAAATTAAGAAGGAAATAAAGAAAGAAGCATCACCAAAAGAAGTTAAGAAAGAAGCTAAAAAAGAAGAGAAGAAGGAAATCAAGAAGGAAGACAAAGAAGCCAAAAAGGACATCAAAAAGATTCCTAAAGATACAAAGAAGGCTGCTGCTCCTTCAAATGAAGCAAAAAAACCAGCAGCAAAGCCTAAACCACAAAAGAAGGAGGAACCTGCTAAAAAAGAAGCAGTACCTGCTGGAAAGCCAAAGGAAAAAGGAAAAGTTAAAACTGTGAAGAAGGACCTCAAAATCAGTGGAACACAAGCTGCCCTTGCAGCAGTTGGAGCGGCAACTGTAGCAGCAGCAGGAATTGCAGCCGGTGGAAAGGAGCTTGAAGCAGAGAGATCCCTTATGTCTTCACCAGAGGATTTAACAAAGGATTTTGAGGAATTAAAAGCTGAAGAGGTAGAAACAACAAAAGAAACAAAAGATCAAGTTACAATTATAAAGGACGAACTGAAACTCAGTGGCACAGTACAAAAAGAGGCCTTTGAAGTACACAAAGAAAAATTGGATAATGAAGGGCCTGCTGAGTCCTCTGATGAAGGCATAACTACCACAGAGGCTGAGGGTGAGTGTGGACAAACACCTGAAGAATTGGAACCTGTGGAAAAGTACAGGGTTGATGACCATGAAAAGTTTGAAGATGAGGGAACTGGCTTGGAGGAATCATCTGAAGCAGGAGATTATGAAGAAAAGGCAGAGACAGAAGAAGCTGAAGAACGAGATGAAAATGAAGAAGAAAAGACATGTCGGGATGCCACAAAACCATATATGGAAGAATCAAGAAAAGTTGCAGGGGGCTCAGAAAAAATGTTAACTGAAGTACATGCCGACATTAAAGATGAGAAGTATATTGAAAAGGCAGATTATGAGGCATCTGATGAACGGGCTGAAGAAGACAGGGAAGAAGCAATAGAAAAGGCGGAAACTGAAGAAACTGAAGAAGATGAGGAAGACAAAGCAGAAGACATCAGAGATGAAGATGAAAATGAAAAAATGGAAGCCGATGAAGATTATGTGATGGCTGTGGTAGACAAAGCTGCAGAATCGGGTGGAGCAGAAGATAAATATGACTTACTCATAATTACACCAACTAAACGCTCAGAGTCCCAGTCTCCAGTAATTGAACCAGCCTCTTCTATCCATGATGAGACACTACCTGGTGGTTCAGAAAGTGAAGCCACTGTTTCTGATGAAGAAAATAGAGAAGATCAACCTGAGGAATTCACTGCTACTTCGGGTTACACACAGTCCACCATTGAAATATCCAGTGAACCAACTCCAATGGATGAAATGTCAACACCCCGAGATGTCATGAGTGATGAAACTAACAATGAGGAAAGTGAGTCACCCTCTCAGGAGTATGTGAACATTACCAAGTATGAGACATCACTGTACTCTCAAGAGTTTGGCAGACCTAAACTTTCTCCACTTCCAGATGCTTTTAATGGATTATCTGAAGGATCCAAAACAGAGGCCACAGAAGGTAAGGATTATAATGCCTCAGCTTCCACTATCTCACCACCTTCTTCATTAGAGGAAGACAAATTCTGCAAATCTGCATTCCAAGATGTATACCGGCAAAAAGAAAGTGAAATCCATGGCACTGCCAAATTAGAAATCAAAGAACCCTATCAAGAAGATATTGGTGGAAAACGTAGTTCAACCAAGAGTCCAACTGACAGTTTGTCCCCTCCATCACCTGTTGCCAAAACACCACTGGGTGAACGTAGTNGCCGATGAAGATTATGTGATGGCTGTGGTAGACAAAGCTGCAGAATCGGGTGGAGCAGAAGATAAATATGACTTACTCATAATTACACCAACTAAACGCTCAGAGTCCCAGTCTCCAGTAATTGAACCAGCCTCTTCTATCCATGATGAGACACTACCTGGTGGTTCAGAAAGTGAAGCCACTGTTTCTGATGAAGAAAATAGAGAAGATCAACCTGAGGAATTCACTGCTACTTCGGGTTACACACAGTCCACCATTGAAATATCCAGTGAACCAACTCCAATGGATGAAATGTCAACACCCCGAGATGTCATGAGTGATGAAACTAACAATGAGGAAAGTGAGTCACCCTCTCAGGAGTATGTGAACATTACCAAGTATGAGACATCACTGTACTCTCAAGAGTTTGGCAGACCTAAACTTTCTCCACTTCCAGATGCTTTTAATGGATTATCTGAAGGATCCAAAACAGAGGCCACAGAAGGTAAGGATTATAATGCCTCAGCTTCCACTATCTCACCACCTTCTTCATTAGAGGAAGACAAATTCTGCAAATCTGCATTCCAAGATGTATACCGGCAAAAAGAAAGTGAAATCCATGGCACTGCCAAATTAGAAATCAAAGAACCCTATCAAGAAGATATTGGTGGAAAACGTAGTTCAACCAAGAGTCCAACTGACAGTTTGTCCCCTCCATCACCTGTTGCCAAAACACCACTGGGTGAACGTAGTGTGAACTTTTCACTTACTCCCAACGAGATCAAGGTCCCTTCTGAGTCTATCCCCATTGCTAGATTGCCTGATGCACACCAAGAAATTGCTGAGGAGCACTGTGCAAGTCCCGAAGATAAAACATTAGAAGTAGCATCTCCCTCACAGTCTGCTGCTGGTAGTGCTGGGCACACACCTTACTATCAGTCTCCCACTGATGAAAAGTCCAGTCAGCTTCCCTCTGAAACGAGTGAAAAGTCAACAGAAGCACCTGTTAGTTTTGAGTTCAGTGAAGACAAAGATGAGTCTGCAAAATGCAGAATAAGCCCTATGGATGAGCCTGTGCCAGATTCAGAATCTCCTATTGAAAAGGTTCTCTCCCCTCTCCGGAGTCCACCACTGATAGGTTCAGAGACCACTTATGATACATTTTTGAGTGCTGATTTAAAGTCCTGTACCAGAGATTATGGAAGCCCTTCTGAGGGGAAACCTGACAAAGAAAAATCACCTGTTCAGATGAGCCCATCGTCAGAAGCCAGCTCTGTGGGCCTTTTCCAAGAAAAACAAGATGACAAAAGCATGGAGTTTATGGTAATTAAGGAAGGCTTCAGCCTAGAAAGGAAAATGGAGGCTACAGAACCCAGAAGCTCCCAGTCTTCACTGGTCTTGGATGAGCAGAAGTTAGCAGGTGATCTCTCACCAACTCAAGTCGATATCAGTCAATTTGGCTCTCTAAAAGAAGATACCAAAATGTCAATTTCTGAAGGCACTGTTTCTGACAAATCTGCAACTCCCGTTGATGAGGTTGTTGCAGAAGACACCTATTCCCATATAGAAGGAGTAGCTTCTGTCTCTACAGCATCCGTTGCCACTAGTTCATTTCCAGAACCAACTACTGATGATGTATCTCCATCTCTGCATGCTGAGGTTGGTTCTCCTCACTCTACTGAAGGTGATGATTCCCTTTCAGTGTCAGTTGTACAAACACCAACAACTTTTCAGGAAACAGAAATGTCTCCATCTAAAGAAGAGTGCCCAAGGCCCATGTCAATTTCTCCACCAGACTTCTCACCTAAAACTGCAAAATCAAGAACACCAGTGCATGATCACAGGTCTCCTACTGAGCAGTCAGCTATGTCAGTAGGATATGGTCAGGAGTCCCCTGATCAGTCTTTAGCAATGGACTTCAGCAGGCAGTCTCCAGAGTATCCTGCTACAGGCACTGGTATGCACCATATATCTGAAAATGGACCAACAGAAGTAGATTATAGCCCTTCAGATATACATGAGCCTCCTTTTGCACGGAAGATTTCACCTGTGGAACAGTCATCTTACTCTCAAGAGAAAGATATTTCTGAAATTATTTCAGTTTCTCAAATTGAAGCTTCATCCTCAACTTCATCAGCTCATACACCTTCCCAGGTAGCTTCACCACTGCCAGAGGAAACTTTTTCAGGTGCTGTTCCACACAGAGATATGTCACTGTATTCTTCTTTTACCTCAGAAAAAGTGCAGAGCCTAGGAGAAAAGCTGTCACCAAAATCTGACCTGTCTCCATTGACACCAAGGGAATCTTCTCCTCTGTATTCTCCTACTTTTCCAGATTCACCTCCTGCAATCAAAGAGGTGGTATCAGCTAGTCACACACATTTGTTGCCACAGCAAGTGTCCTCAGTCAATGCCTTTGGTTATCAGGAACCTCTAACAAAGCACAGTCCAGAACCTTTACTCAGCCCAGAGAAGGAAGATTCAGAGAAAAGCAGCAGGTCACCTGAAGAACTTAGTTATTCGTATGAGGCCAGAGAGGAAACAACTAGGTCACCAGAGAGTATTAGCTGTTCCTATGAAGCAGTTGGAAAATCTACTAGATCACCTCAAGCCATGGATTATTCCTATGAAACAACCAGAAAAACTACTAGGTCACCTGAAGGCACAGATTATTCCTGTGAGATAACCAGGAACACTACTAGGTCACCTGAGGGTTCAGATTATTCCTATGAGATAATTGCAAAAAATGTGATGTCATCTGAGGTCACAGATTATTCTTACCAGATAACAGGAAAAACCACTAGGTCACCAGGGGCCCAAGATTATTCCTATGAGACAGTTGGGAAAACCACTGAGTCACCTGATGTCACAGATTATTCCTATGAGGTAACTGGAAAAGCTACCAGATCACCCGATACTATGGACTACTCCTATGAAACAACAAGGAAAACCTCTAAGTCACCAGAAGCCATTGGCTACTGCTATGAGACAACTGGGAGAGCCACCAGGTCATCAGAGGCCATGGATTACTCCTATGAGACAACTGGGAAGGCCTCAAGTTCACCTGAAGCCACTGATTACTCATTTGAGACAACTGGGAGAGCCACCAGGTCACCCGAAGCTACTAGCTGTTCCTATGAAAAAAGTGGACATTTCACTCCAAGTAAATCATTAGCAGAGTCCCGTCAAGATGTTGACTTATGCCTTGTGTCCTCCTGTGAATATAAACATCCCAAAACGGAACTTTCACCCTCATTTATCAACCCAAACCCCCTTGAGTGGTTTGCGAGGGAAGAACAGTCTCAAGATCAAGAGAAGCCTCTAACTCAGCCTGGAGGAGCTCAGCCACCTTCTGGGGGAANAAGGCCTCAAGTTCACCTGAAGCCACTGATTACTCATTTGAGACAACTGGGAGAGCCACCAGGTCACCCGAAGCTACTAGCTGTTCCTATGAAAAAAGTGGACATTTCACTCCAAGTAAATCATTAGCAGAGTCCCGTCAAGATGTTGACTTATGCCTTGTGTCCTCCTGTGAATATAAACATCCCAAAACGGAACTTTCACCCTCATTTATCAACCCAAACCCCCTTGAGTGGTTTGCGAGGGAAGAACAGTCTCAAGATCAAGAGAAGCCTCTAACTCAGCCTGGAGGAGCTCAGCCACCTTCTGGGGGAAAGCAGCAAGGGAGGCAGTGTGATGAAACCCCTCCCACATCTGTGAGCGAGTCTGCCCCATCTCAGACTGATTCGGATGTTCCTCCGGAGACCGAGGAATGTCCTTCTATCACTGCAGATGCTAACATTGACTCAGAAGATGAGTCAGAAACTATTCCAACTGACAAGACAATTACGTACAAACACATTGACCCACCTCCAGCCCCGATGCAGGATCGCAGCCCTTCTCCTAGGCACCCTGATGTTACCATGGTTGATCCGGAAGCTCTGCCAGCTGATCAGAATTTAGGTAAACCTTTGAAGAAGGACCTCAAAGAAAAGTCAAAGACAAAAAAGCAGGGTACAAAGGCCAAATCATCTTCTCCTGTTAAAAAAAGTGATGGTAAATCAAAGCAAGTGGCATCACCAAAGCCAGCTATAAAAGAATCTTTGGACAAAATTTCCAGAACAGCTTCTCCAAAAAAAAAGGAATCTGTGGAGAAGGCGACCAAAAACATCTCTAATCCAGAGGTAAAGGCTCGAGTGGAAGAGAAAGATAAAGACACCAAGAATGCCGCAAATACAACAACATCCAAGTCGGCCAAGACTGCAACCACAGGTAAAGGCAAATAGCAATTCCCTAGTGTTATAATTTTCTTAGTTGTTGCGGTGTAGTTTAGCTGAGAATGTGATTCGTAGCTAATCCTCAAAGAAAGTCCAGGTTTTAAGTATAAATCCTGTGTGTAAAGGCCACATTTAAATGCATGAAATTCACTAGTTTTTCTTTTGTAATCAGAGAAAATTGATGTGCCACTTTGCCCAGAGAGTACATAAAATAGAAATAATTTAATACTAGCTGTCTAAATGGCACGTAATAGAATTAAAAGTGCTACTTCTGTGGGTGAAGTGAAATCAGTAGCGAAGTGAACCCCTTTATTCATTGTGAGAAATAAGTAGGCACAATTCCCTTTAACAGAAGCTAATGCAGTTTAATATTGTGGAAGACAAAATCACTCTCAGCCTTCGGACGCTGTTATTACTTTGCTGGATTGATTTTAAAAGGAACATTTTAAAGAAACTGTAACATTACTAAAAGCACTTTCGGTGAACTAAGCATGTGCATACATCACGTAGTCCAGTTAAAGTCTTATGCCATCAGTGATGATTAAACATACAGAAAATTAATGTCATTTTGAATGAGTGTTGTATATTGTAAGTAGTGATAAAATATGAATTAGGTAACTGAAGGAGGCATTGTGCTAGTTTGCTGTTTCTGGCAAACCTTGGTAGGGAATGTTTGGAGGATACTTTGATTTTGCTGCTGTGAGGACTGATGTTCTGTTGAAAACTTTTTTGGAAGGGGCAAGTCTAGGATTCAGTACAAACAAAGGAGCATTCAGCTGTCTCTGGCTTCCCCATTTTTAGTAGTCCACTGTTCCTTTCTGACATAATTTTCTTATCTGTTAGTAAATACATTTCAAAGCAGCAGTATAGTTTCTCATGCTGTACATTTCTCTACACGTGACTATTCTCCCTTAAGGCATACCTCTCAGGTACATGCTGGAATAAGACAGGGCTCTATTGGCAATGATATTTAAGTGTAAACTGTAACAACTAATATCTTATTCAGTGTTGTTATACACAATTCAAAAAGAAATAGCAAAGATTTTTTTATCTTCAAAGGTGATAAAACTTTAGTACCAAAAACCAATAGTAAAACTCTCTAATTTAAGAAATCTGATTATGCCATTTGACATATTGCCCTATGATGAATGGCAGGACATGTTAGACAACTGTAATGGACTTTGCTGACCTTACAGTGTGTGACCCTAAATTGAGTGTATTGCTCAGATAATTGTTTGCCAAGCTTCATCAACATGAGAAGGCTAATTGACCATAAATGGTGATCATCTGGATAAAATTACTGCTTGAATCCAAATTTTCAGTTTACACCAAGATCTAGTTTGTAGCAAGACACTTTTTTGTGCATTTTTCAATGTGTTTAAATGTTATACTTTCTTTTGACTGAAGCTCTTCTTAGAACAAGTACTATATACACTATGTCCAGCAGCAAAGACATGCTTCCCCCTGCCTTTTTGATAAGTGGCTAATTTGTGTATGCAGATTAGAATATAGCCAGCAAACAAGCACTTGACTCTGTTCCCCGAGTTGCTTTACAAGTTTCTCTGTCCTTTCAAGTTCCTCATTGACCCTCTTTCTTCTCACGTGTAGTAGCTTCCTAAATCACCTGTAAGGCAGCCTGGGCATATCAATAGCTATCATGTCTTGCTATGTACCTCAAATTTCAGGACTGCTTCAAGTCTGCATGGCTCCCTGTATGACCCTAGGTTTTATAATGCTGTATACCTGAGAATTTCAAAAAGCTGCACTTCTTCACCTGGAAAATAATACCACCATTTATTGAATGGTAGTCCAGTAATCACAGCCCTACATAGTAATTGCTGGGTTATAGTAGTATTTTACTGGGAAAGGGTCAGCTGAGGTTTTTTTTTGTGGCAGTGATTTACTATTGTGTTATATAGTTCCAGTTATTCAGTTTTTTCTCCCATTACAGTCATAGCTGGGGTACAACAAAGCTGGAACATGTCATCATATATAGGAGGGTAATGCCATAATTGTATGCATCTCACCTCAGTGATTGTAACAGTAATTAATAAATGCATATCTTTTACCAACCTGTGATAAATACTTTTGTTGTTTGGTTTCCAAAGGACCTGGGAATACTAAGGTGACAAAGTCTACCGCAGTGCCTCCAGGACCTCCAGTGTATTTGGATCTGGTATACATTCCCAACCACAGCAATAGCAAGAATGTTGACATTGAGTTCTTCAAGAGGGTGCGGTCATCCTACTATGTGGTGAGCGGGAATGATCCTGGAGCCGAGGAGCCAAGCAGGGCTGTTCTGGACTCCCTGCTCGAGGGCAAGGCACAGTGGGAGAGCAACATGCAGGTAGGCTTTTCACTCATGTCTCTACCTGGAAGTTCAGTCTTCTCTGGGAAACAGCTGTGAGAAGCTAGAGCACCTCTGGAGTAGCTGGCACCTGCCAGGGGGTGCAGTCCCCAGGCTAGGCACCTTGTGTCACTGTTGATAAGACAGGATGCATGAGTGAAGCACAGAAATGAACTTGTGCTCCCACATTTCTGGCCCTTCAGACCTGTTCCTGATGAATAAAACAGTTGAAAACTGGCCTAAAGGGCCAGCTGGCTGTTTTGTCTTCCTGCTATACCATACATATCATCCAAGTTTGGAAACATTGCAGTTTTTAAGTAGGGAAGAAAGCTTATGTTTCACACTTTATACAGTAATTACATGCATTTGGAAACTTCATAGGCCTTTCTATCACGATGAATAAGTAAATATTTTTCCATAATCTAAAGAGTATCAGTGCGTATTTCAACCTAGTACTTCTCTGGAAAGCTGCATCTCAGCACGTTTTATTTTGATAAACTACCTCTTTGCAGTTATTTTACCTTGCCTACACGTTCATTTATTTCCATTTATCCATGCATTTATTCAAGTATTTATTGCATAAAGACCCACTCTTTCCAAAAGGGAAACATACTTGTTGGCTGAGGCTTCTTGCAAAGACATTTTGCTTATCAACTATTTCTGTTGTCCATTCATCAGAACTTCTGTTTTGTGTTGCAGGTGACATTAATCCCAACCCATGACTCAGAAGTGATGAGGGAGTGGTACCAAGAGACCCATGAGAAACAGCAGGACCTGAACATCATGGTTTTGGCAAGCAGCAGCACTGTTGTTATGCAAGATGAATCTTTTCCCGCATGCAAGATTGAACTGTAAGAACAAGACAGTGCACCACAAGATTAAACTTTGCTTTCATTAATTCTTCAATTTGAAAAGAACTTTTCTAAAAATTCAACTCATCTATTTCAACTGCTGAACTATATACCTGCCAAATGATATACTGTGTCACGGTGATGCAAATCACTAATATTTTTCAGTCTTTGTTGATTGCTAAGGGAAAATAACAGTCTTCCCATAGCAGAGTAAAAATCACTGCGAAAATACAGATCCGGTTGCATCTCCGCTGAACATTTGGAAACCATGCGCTAGCAACCCCAACTGACTTCTGCCAGGTAGAGGCATCTGCCCTCTAACGAAACACAGAGAGAGAGGGGTAGGAGGAGAAAGTAGTATATAATTAGGTCTGCATTAGTCTTAAGGCAATAGATGTATCGCTTACTGCAATCTGCTTATGTTCATACATGAGAAGAAAGTTTTAAATTTATATCAATTTGAGCTATCACTATGGGGATCCTTTTTTTAAAGAATTAAGTTAGCTCAAAGATAAAAAGAAATAGAATGTGTCTAGGAAGGGATGTACAGCCTAATCACTCATCAGCAGTTTTCCACTTTAATTTGAACTCTGCATACTGACATACCGTAACAATCACAGGCCAAATATGCATGTAGTCTGCACCCTATCCAGAAGCCTAGAACCCTTTTTTTCAACATGCAGAATTTTGGTCTAAGGCATGCTTCCAGTGAAAGCCCACTCACTCCAGCGAGAACTGACCAGTCCACATGCTTGAACACCCATGTCCACTGTCAATTAACTGAAGCAAAATACCAAAGCAGTCGGGAGTACATACAGTAGACAATTTGACAATTTGCCTTAGAAAGTGACTTGAATGTACAAAGAAACTTGATGCACTTATTTTTTAATGCTGAGACAGCGAATTTATAAAACATCTGTGTAGGATCATAGTTACACCAGTAAAGAAGTGTGAGTGTGCATGTGTGGTATTAGGAACCTATCCGACTGGTCAAATGGTTTGGTACCATGAATTACGTATGTTAATTACGTGAACACTTCATTGATGCACTTGGAGAGCTCAGCAAGGCAAGATGAGCATTTTTTTTTAAAGTTTCTTTCGTACTGTGGAAGCAAGATTGAAGTGGTGTCCAGTATCAGAGTTACAAAACTTAGTGAAACATTCTGAATGATGAAAAAGGTTACCTGCAGACCTGTACAGTATTCAATCTTCCCTTGTCTTACCTTATTTTATTTGTTTAATTTAAGAGTGAACATGGGAACAAATGTACAGAAACCCTTTTTTTTAGTGTTGCACGGACTTTTAATACACGATTTTTTAACAAACATTTTCATTTGCAGGTAAATGCAAAGAAAAACTTTTCAGGTGAAGGCAATTTTTTTAGTAGTTTTGTAAGATAAATGAATAATGTTGTTTAAGATTCTAGTGAGAACGGATATTGAGGTACAATTTATTGAGAACAGTCAATACCAGTACCTTTTTGGAGGGAGGGGAGTAGAAGAGCACACTGGTTGTAGAATTATTTTACTGATGACAACAGAAAATGGAATTTGAGGAGCTGATCGACCAGTGCTTACAGGGGTGTAACCTACGTTCTCAACCTCACAAGATCTTGAGAAAAGATAGAAAAAGCAATAAGCTAAAATAAGTACCTTCTCTTCCTCTTTCCCTTCTCCTCCTCTTTCCCTTCCTTTCCTTTTTTCCTTGCTTTCCTCTTTCATTTCCTCTTTCCTCGTTTCCTCTTTCCTTTCCTCCTTCCTTGATTCTTTTCTTTCATCTTTCCTCCTCTGTCGTTCTCTCATTTTGTCTTCTTTTACTCTTCCTTTCTCCTTCCTTTCCTCTTCCTTTCCCTGCCTTTTCCTTTACTGTTCTTTTACTCTTCCCTTCTTTCTTCCCTCCTTCATGTCTCCTTTCCTTTTGTTCTCTAGACTGCTTGCAGAGGAACAGTACCACTGCTCTGTGATTTAAGACAGTTTGGATTTTTCAGTCTCAGAAGTTTTACCCCAGTTTAAAAAATGGTGTTGCATTGCAGAAGAGCTGCAAATCTGACTTTAAAGAAGGTGTAAAGGCCTCCAGAATGGAGATAGGTGCTGATCAGTAGGATTCACCATTATGGCTGATACTAAGTTTCACGATGTAGTGACCTATGACCTCATTTTATTTTCTTTACTTATAATTTATTTCAGTTTTACATTGTTAGGGTATTTTTGTTTAATAGATGTATGTTTGCACTCCTAATTTTATGAGGGTTTTTTAATACTGATTTAGGGTCTTCTAAATGTGGGCTCCTGANATACTGATTTAGGGTCTTCTAAATGTGGGCTCCTGAGGGCCATTTAATGCTGTGAATTACTGTTTGTCAGTTATTGGGGTTTTGATTTATTTTTAATGTCTACTCTTTCTTTAGGTCTCACTAGCAATGCTGTATTATTTATTGCTATACCTTTTAAGTAGTTAAGAATAACTCAGAATGACTATGGCACAAAAGGCAGATGGAAACGCATTGTAAAAGCACGCATGTTTGCTGGGCTCATCATTCACTTAAAACTGCTTCTGTAATTTGTAGTCTACAAAGATATGGGCAAAATATTTGGCATAATAGTTACACTATTTCTACAATTCTTTCTGATTTGTCTACTCTATTATATAGGTGAGAATTCAAACTTTTTGAGTGAGTGGGAACAGATTTTCTGATTTTCTGACAATACCTGAAATGGTTTGTATCACTGCTTTGGTAGAAAATGTTTTAAGTACAGCAGTGGTCTTGTGACTAATCTCACTTACACCACTTACTCCTGTGAATTAGGAGCAATTTCACTACTGTCAGGGAAGTTACAGTCATCTGGTCCTGCTGTACATTAAATTGGAATCAAGCCTTAAATATCCCCACGCAAGTTTATGATGGCTGAAACATTAGTTTTACTTCTGAAATAATAATGATAATTAGATAGTTACAGATGACCTTAACATGTACATTTGCTTTTTCTGCTGCTACAAGAATATTAAGACCCTGGTCTGGCTATTTTGAGGTATTGCAATGCCTGTTCCATCCATTCCCTTCCAAATGGCAATGGCACCTACGTTCAACACAGCGATAAGCTCCTCCATTAGCTCCTCTTGCCCTTAATGTCTTTCCTGCCTGTGGAACTAATCTACCTGTGCTAATCCTAGTACTACACAACTAGTTTAGTGTAACAGTCATCAAAATGTACTGTGTACATTAACGATGAGTGCTGTTGATCAGCATAGATTTCTAGGAGCATGGTTTATTATTGATTACTCTAATTGTAAAGATTCAATATCTGAGTGTAAAGGACACTCTGTTTCAATGATGGTATTACCCATAACAGCATTCCCAGCCATGATCTTTATGCTATTAATGTACTGCTTCATATGAAGAATTCAATGAAGAATTAACTTTGGGGATCCCATCCCACTCCTGAACTTGGACAGGGCCTCTCTTGCATGCCTTTTCAAAGTCCTGTGGTGGGCCTGATTTCATTGACCTCTATTTTCACCCCATCATTCATAGAAATCACTTTTGTGTTTTTTTTACTTACTTTACATACTGTGGTGAATGGAGATAACTGTGTATATGAATGTTGGGGTTTTTTTAATTGTCTATGATAGCTTATGCATTTTAGGAGAGTTCTGGTACTCTTTTACTAAGATTTAATAAATTTGTTAATTGAATTTTCAATCCCTTCCACCATAAGCAAATGAGCTCCAAAGAGCACTTACTGTGCATTTGGGACATTTCTGTCATATGCTTCTCTTTGTTCATCTGTCGCCAGAGGTTCTTGCTCAGTAATGATGTTTTTGAGAGAAATAGTAATTTTGTTGGTCTGGATTTACTAGAAGATGAAAAAATATAATGTTTACACTTGAAAGAAACTGTAAGCTTTCATCTTTTCACTTAATAATTGAGAAAACACTAAAAGCATCTAGGGGAAAGCATTTCTTAGAATGCAATTATATTATTCACCTGATTTAAAAATGTTTGCTATTTAAAATTTTAAAAAAATTTAAA
>VWZG01011483.1:0-18875 GCA_013396735.1 Grallaria varia
GCCAAGCCATGATGATGATGAAGTCACGGTGCAAACACTGTAAAGACAACTCAACTCTCTTCTCACCTACAATCACCAAGTAGTGAATCTAGTGGTAGTCAGATCTTGAAAGAGCCCACAAGTCTGTCACAAAAGACTTTCTTTCATCTTTTAAATGCACAACAGCCAAAGAAACACCATTTCTTGATATGGTCATCTAAACTTTTCATTCCTGAGCAAGCTTTTACGCCTGTCCAATCAAGAAATAATAAAGGAGCTTTGTTTGCATGAATACTCTGGAACTCAAACTTCAAATTTAGCACACAGTTCTTTAGGAAAATATCTTTTCCACAGGTAAATGGGAATAGTCTCTTTGCTAAAGCTACAAACTAAAAGCTGCTAGCAAGTTGGGATGCAGTTAGGACTCGTGGTTGGTGTCAGCATTGACCCAAATAAAGTCTCTTCAAGGGAAGAGAGCTTCTTTGAGGGCAATATTTAGATTCATTGTGTCTTCTTTGTGTTACTGACCACAAACTCAGGTAGAACCATAACAAAATTATGTGTTCAGTGAATCACAGCAAGGATTTTTCTTGTATCTCAGCTGCTACTAGAACCACCAACATATTGCATTCAAAATGTATTAAGAGTTGCATGGCACAAACAGGAAAGAATTATAGAAGTTGACATTAATCCATGATGTGTGTTCATTATGTGTATGGAGCAAGATTTATGGTCTTTTAGTTCATAAGCACTTGCACTATTTCTGCAAAATCTGCAATATGTACTGATGCCTTTCTGTGATAGTGATTTCTATGCAAAAAGCTACAACACACAACACCAGACAAATTTTTTGTTGATCTGGCTTATTAGCCAGATAGGGATCTGAACACACCTTTGCAGATGCAATTACCTCATGAGACAAGAGTGGATGCATTTTAAAACTCACTCTACCTGTACTGTCTCAGGAGACAAAACTCCATGTAGGCCACTCCTTCACCAATTTCCCCCCACAAAGAAATTCCTGTTCTTTAAAGTTCCTCTCCCTTGCCTGGAGGTTGCATGCAGCCTCTGAAAGATGTTCACAGCCAGGCAAGGGCTGGTCTCCAAGGACAGCTTATGCTCTGCCCTCATAGGTCTGCAGTGGAGGACTCACACGTGCAGCCCTAATTTTCATCCAGGAAATCCCAGCACCACAGGCGGTGCAAGCCTCTGGTGTCCAGAGCACAAACAGCATGTAAGGAGCTTTCCTGCTACCAGTAGTTCCAGGCCTTGTTGCCCTGCTCAGTACTTCATATCAATAGCTCCAATTACAGTCACAGACATATGTAAGCCCCATAGTGGCATATCTGACATCATCTGTAGATGTAGAACATCATTTGTAATCACAACTAAAACCAAATTGCAACTGCATGGTGAAAGTTATGAATTGGTGCAAATTCAGTTTTGAAAATGCAAATTTGTTCCAAAAGATCTAGAGGGGTAACTTTTCCCCCAGAATACCTTGCCAGGTCAGTTACAATCTCTATTCCCACACCAGCAACCAGCTAGCACAGACAGCATTATCCACACTTGCTAAGGCAATGGCAATGCAATTGGTCTCTTTCAGCCCCTGTCTGGCTGCCAAGCACTCAGAAATGCACAGACAAATATAGAATATTGAACTAGTGGCAGTCCCCAGGCTGCTTTAGAATCACAACCTTGTGCCTTAATGCAGGTCCATAACTTGTAGAACAGATGTTCTGCCTGATTCCTCTCATTTCTCTGATGAAATAATTTCAATAGTAGTCAATGGCAGCAAGAATTTTTCCCATTTAATGGTAACCTTTGCACACCATATAGTCTAACAGTTATGTATAACATCTCCTAATACATCATCATTTGAAAATATGAAAGAATAGAAATTTACTGCAGTACTTCCAGTGGCTAGAATAATTGTACTTTTGTTTTGACTGCAAAAAATTTGTAAAGGAGAAAAAAAAGGAGAGGAGCTTAAAAAAATTGCTTACAGGTGACTAATCTCATTCTCCACTCTGCAATGGGAAAAAAATAGGAAAATAAAAGGAAACCTCAACCCACTCCTCTTAATATAGCAAGGATATATCAAGCTATAGGCTTGTATTTAGTACTGATTTCACATTTACTGAGTCACTACCTCTTTCCATGCAGTGATTCTCTCCCTTCTCTCTGCATTTGCCTCCAGATTAAAACAGTCTTTTCATATTTTCGTTATTAATTTTTGGTAATTTTTGTTTAGTATGGGAGAAAAAAAAATAAAGGCAATGAAGCCATTCTCAGAACCAAAAAAATTCCAAATTAAAACCCTTTTAGACAAGGTATTTTTCTTCTGGATTTCTAGAGGCACAGAGTAGACTTTCAAAAAAATAGAAAATAGCTTTTTCAAAAATCTCACTCAAATAGGCTTATTCCTTCAACAACAAAGAAAAAAACGCTCTTGACTTACAGAAAGAGGTTTTGATCTTAGCCCTGTTTAAGTAAACAGACTTTGGAGAGAAGTTTTGCTGAAGTAGAATTACCATAGGCAATCAACCATAAAAAACACTATCTAGGTTATATAAATAAAAAAAATATTTTACCTGTAATTTGCATTGGAGTAGACCTAAGTGTTGGAAAAAAAATCCTTGTATTAATCATAGAATGGCTTATGTTGGAGGAGACCTTAAAGCTCATTTGGTTCTAGCTCCCTTGCCATGGGTAGGGAGACCTTCCACTAGACCATGTTGCTCAACACACCATCAAACCTGACCTTGAACACTTCCTGGGATGGGGCATCCACAGCTTCTCTGGGCAACCTGTTCCAGTGCCTCACCACCCTCATAGTAGAGGAT
Organism: Grallaria varia; assembly: GCA_013396735.1. NCBI lineage: Eukaryota > Metazoa > Chordata > Aves > Passeriformes > Formicariidae > Grallaria > Grallaria varia. Next base: position 2,826 of record VWZG01011483.1, read on the forward strand.
TTCTTCCCAGTATCTATTCTAAATCTACCCTATTTCTGTTTAAAACCATTAGCCTTATTCTATCACTACAGTTGCCTATAAGGAGTTCCTTCCCATCTTTCCTGTAGGCCTCCTTTAGGTTCTGGAAGGTGCTGTAAGGTCTCCCTGCAGCCTCCTCTTCTCCAGGCTGGACCATCTCAACTCTTTCAGCCTTTCACAGGGAAAGTGTTTCAGCTCCATGATCATTTTCACGGCTTTCTCTGGGGCGGCTCAAACAGGTCCATGTCTTTTTTGTGCTGTGGACTCCAGAGCTGAACACAATGGTCCAGAGCAGGGTAGAGGACAAGAATCTACATAAAAAAACTAAGATAATCTCAAGTTATTCTTGCTTGGATCAAAGATGTCTGGGATGTCTGGTTTCCAGTGATCCCTCCTGCAGACATCTCACCTGCCATGAAAGCCCACTAACTGAAACTGTACTAGTAGAATGCAACTAGGTTTACTTTCTCAGCAGACACCTTCACCACCATTTCTATGGCAAATAGTTCTTCCGGCTCTGATGATATCATGCCAGTAATTACAAACTCATCAAACTCTCCCTTGTGTTAATGGAGATGTACCTCTCCAAGCTATCTGTACAGCCCTAGTGAGTGCAGCACTCACAGATTGTATTTTAGTATACTCAAATTATGCTAATTTTCTTTAACAATGACAAAACGAATAAATCATGGTACCTTTGACTGACAAGGAGGAAGCCAAGCCACTTTAATGTTTAAACATAATTAGGCTAAAAAGGTCATTAACTGGATTTACAAAAAGAAGTATAGGGACAAAGAAGAGCCTGGCAGTTTAGAGCTGGCTGTATGTGTTCTGGGTTCCTGCAAGTGCTATTGAATGACAGTGAGCCTGTGAAAGAGGAACCTGTGCTCAACTACATGGCAGTTGCTGCCTGGAGCTACTCCAAGGGACAAGTTCAAAGCAATCAAAACGGCTACAGGCACGAACAGAACATGCCAGGATTAAAGGCACAAATTCACTGTCATAAAGGCACTTTAACCATTAATCAAATTAAGCCATACAGAGGTCCACTGGTTCCACTGTAGTTTTTTCTCTCTATTGCTCTTTCTCTTTGCCAGTGTTACAGCAGCAGCAACAGAGATTTTGGCCTCATTCAAGCTGCTGGTGGGTCTGGAGGGAAGACAAGAAAATAAGAATTAGTGGGAGGCAAGGACGTATGGACGGATGGCTAAGTAGACACAGACTGTACCACCTAGCCAGCTCTTGTTCTACAGTATCGTGATGATCAAATAAAGCAAATCTGATTAAGTAAACCTAAAAACAGAAAGAAAGGATTTCATGCTGAAAGAACATGGCAGATTTTCTGCTCTTACGCAGTCCTGTCAAGGTTGTCAGATGTAGGTGTTGGAGCAGAAGCAAATGCCAAGAAGGAGTCAAACGCAGATTCCCTGAAAGAGGCCTTGCTGATAGAGAGGAATCTATGAAACAGCCTTGGATAACAATAAACTAACTAGAAAAAAGTCTTAATGTTCTGCGGAGAGATACATCTGAAGAACTCTGTTAATTAAATTGAAATTAAGATAGATAAGGACAGTGTGGATCCACCAATTTATAGAATATGTCTTAGTTAATACTTAGTTGTATTTGCATGTGGTTAGATATCTTGTATTAGTTTTAGAAATATGCATAATTTTGTGTTAAGATAGTTCTTTCTTGTACTCTGCTAAACCCCAGCATATTGGAACATAAAGATGCTTTAATGTAAACATCAGGGGCAATTTTTCCTCCATTGCTGAAACTGTATTGTTCCTCAGATGATGAAGAGGGTTTGAAATAAAACTTTCCTTTTTGTTTGATGCAATCAGGCTGTATTATTTAACAGCTAAAGGCTATAAGCCCCTAAAAAGGCCAATAGAGAATTGCATCAGTACTACTGGACATCACGATAGCTAGGACTTGTTAAAGTGACAGGCAGCTGCTGATGTGGTGTTACAATGGCTATTACAGCAGGAGAGGTGCTGCAGAAGCTCCTAGAGGGAGACACATATGTAGAAAATGAGAGGGAACCTGCTCCAATCTCACCATAATTAAGAGGAATAAAAGGTTATGCAATTAATCAAAAGACTATTTCTATTAACACGTGGTTTTGCTGAAATGACCTGTCAGTCTGCATCTTTTAAGGTGGAGGTACACTCCATTCATGCCAAAACACAAGGCTGTCTCAATTAGAAGCTGAAGCCAATCACTCACAAACTTCTGTCACACTTGCTAACTTTAGTTGAATGGAACAGTGGATGGAGATGACATAGCAGGGAATTCCAATATGAACTCATCTTATTGGATAAAGAAATTCCAGTAAGAGCAATGCAAAAAAAAACCAAACAAAACCAAACCCTACAAAGAAATCAAAACTGAAAACCAAGAAACAAATCCCACCTTCTGTGAGTCAAATTGAGTGTGTCCATTTAATAGAGTTTTCGATAGGAAAAATTTTTCAGGTGATGTTGTGGCCGAAGGCGGAACAGCTTCTCCCTTTTCCTCCTCAGTCATTCCCTAAAACAGATACATTCAAGTCAAATCCATTGCCTCCCTCTTCACTGATGAGTTTTTGGCCTACCTAGACAGCTACAGTAAATTACAAAAGAAAAATGTCATCAAATTTTCTCAGGCATTTTTGTGAAGACTTGTTTTGGTTTACTTTGTTTTTTATTTTCCCCCTTTTCATTCCATATACAAAACAACATTTGGTTCAAGACTCTTACTTGAAGACTACTTCATTTAAGTACTGCATTGAAGGATGGGAGTGAGGCTGCACATACACACATAGAGTCTTTTCAGCACATCAGCTCTCCGCCCCAAGCCTTTGGGCAGGCAGGAGAGGAAGCCTTGCCAAAGGTACCCAGCATGACAGCACTCCCCATTAGGTTTCTTAGTGACACAATGGATCTGTCCTGGTGACAGATGTCTTCAGCTTTGGTTTGTCAGAAGGGAAACAACCACTTCAAAACAGTGCATGACCTGCCAAAGCCTTTGCTTAAAATTTCCTACACAAAAACAGGCTCTCAGAAGAGAAAAAAATAATTTCCTTGAAAACATAAACATTTCCACTAAAAAATGGAAGCATGAAGAGTAACTTTCAGCAATAGAAGCAAATGTTTCGTTTAAAGAAAAATAGAGTTGTGTTCAAACAATTTCTAATTAAAAATATGTATAAATTCAAAACGTAGTAATCTCATCCTTGTGACTGCCTTTTATCCTTCAAAGAGAGAAGGCAACGTTCTAGTTCTCATTTACCTTCATTTATTAAACCTAGAACCTACTTAAACTCAGGTCATCTTCCTTGCACACAATGACAACTTTAAATTGGTCTAGCTCAACTGTCTGTCATTTAATTTAGGTATTCATTAGACATTGCACTGGTTATTCTTCTCTTTCCTCCCCAGCCTGGTGCTGAAGCAAAGCATTGGCAGCGCTCTGGCAGTACTAAGTAACAATCAGTTGTTTTCAAAGGGCAAAGCTGGTTAGGAGCCAGTCTGTGTTTGCCAGCTGCGTGAGGTCCTAGTTCTTTATTCCTTACTGCCCTTTTGCCAGCACTGGCTGCAGTTATGTTGAACTGGATGCAGGCCAGCTGAACAGCTGGGTACGAACCGAGAGGTCAGATGACAGATGCAACCAGCTCCACGCTCTGCCTCCAGCAGCACGACAGGAGACACCAGTCACGCAAACCTGCTGCTTTCCTGGCTCCCTTCTCCTGCTCCTTCCTCCTGCACCCTGACTAGCTGTGTCAGGGTTGTTAGAGGATGTGTGCCTTTTTGTGTCCCTTAGATTGCTAACTGTTTCCAGCCATATTACCCAAGAAATTGTCTAATGTATATTTGAATAAGCTGAGGCCATCTGCTTCTACAGTCTCCTTCAAGGTCAAATTCAGAAGTTCACTAGTCACACAATAACATCTTTCCTATGAGATTTAAACTGACCCCTAACCAACTTTAATGACTTCCCCAGGTGCCATTACTGGGGAATTTAGTTCTACATTAGGCCTGTCCACCTCTTTTCTGATTTTGTAGGCTTCAGGCACAGCCCTTCAGCTTCTTTGTCTCCAAGATGAAGTGTCTCTAATGTCCAGCATTTTAATATCTTCTTACAAGGTATTGGTCTTCATTGCTGCCACCTTCTAAGTTCTTCATGTGGTGTGGAGGCTGGAATTGCACACAGCACTTAAGATGTGCACACACCAGGTAAAAGAGTGCCTTTCTCTTTTTCCTTGTCACCCCTCTGATGCTGACCAACATTTTGTTAGGCTTGTTAGCTGCTGCTTTTGTGTATTAAAAGTTAATTGTAGAAAGCCCTCAACAGTGACTCCAAGATGTCTTTCCAAGTTTAGCATCACGCAGACATGGTTTAAATTGTTTTTGCCTAGATTCATCACCTTACCTTTTTTCTGCTTTGAAATTCATCTGCTAACTTTTTGCTTGCTCACTCATTTTCTCCAGGGTCTTTTGGTCCCATGTTATCAACCCGTTTGATTGCTTCTTCCATGATGGAAATTGAATATTAAGCCCACTGAAGCCCTATCTTTTACTGGATAGATTTTTCTAGAGTAAATGACAACTCTCCCTTCAGAAAAATAGCACCTATTTTCACTGCTCACCACAATACTCTCAAATCATCAAGGTTGGTCCATGCTCTGTTGAAAGTGTTACAATCTTAAGCAGGGAGTGAAATAGTTCAGAAATAAAAGAACTGGAAAGGGAAGAGATAAAATCAAAGTTTTCGCCTAAGAAAACAACAGCCAGTAAGGAGCTACGGATTATAATTTTTTTGTTTTATACAAACTCATTTGCTTAATGACACTTCTTAATTTTGCACAAGGCACTCTTAGAGAAACATTTTACAAGAAGAAAAGAAAGCTTATTGACTGAAAATGGTCAAAAAGCCTTTGGACTTCATCACTTGAGAAAGGAAACTTCCTTAGTTATAATAAAGGGATAATTCAAAAGATTATTATTCAATAATAGAACTAGCAGTTGGACCAGCTTTTTATTGGTCTCACTTGTACTAAGATAACTTCCACAAGACAAGCAGAAAACAGATTGAAGCTTTCCTGACACCAGTTCTCACCCTCCCAACAGTGCCCTGCTCAGAAAGCTACTTTACATCATGCAGAGGTCCAGAGATTCTTATCCCTCAGAGCCTAACAACATAGAACATCTCTGTACATACTTGAGCAGCTTGTCTAAAAATCAGATTGTTTTGTTTCCACAGCCCACCTGAGAACTCAGAGAAGACCTGCCACATGAATGTATCCACAGAAATATTTTCCATAATAACATTTTCCCCAAGTATACTTTGGCCCTGTCTTCCCTTTCACCCTATACTGCTAACAATAAATGTGGAATAAAGGCCTTACAGAGGAGTTTGAGGTACTTTTACTCTAGTACTACTATTTTCCAAGGTTTTCAGTAATCCAGACTGTTTTTCTGTTAGTGCTGAGAAGGTCTTACTGGGAGTTCAAACAAGGCAGCTTAACCAGGGACAATATACTGTGTTAAGTCCCAAACAGTATGTGAATATGTAACACTGCATGGTGTATTTTTCAAGGACAAGCCACATCACACAAGCTGGAGCAGCAGCAGCATGACCACAGCACTTGTATATCTATTCCATGACAGTTTGTCAGTGCATAACTAAATCCTCATTATTAACTAATCTCCAAGCTCTCCCTGCCCTTGCTTGCCCTGCCCTGGCACATTAGCATTGTCTCCCAGGCCAGCAGTATTAAAGAGCAACACCCCTTCCATCACAGAAATAGTTTATATCCCCTAAATCCTGAGCAGAAACAGGGGTTTATTCCCAAGTAGTACCTGACTGGTAATAGAATGTGGGTAGTGTCTGACTGGTAATAGAATGTGGGTAGTGTCCTCATCTGCCTTCACATTTTGGCTTGCCTTGTTCCCCGCTAAGCCAGAAAGTCTAAAAAAATAATGGTCTGCTCCCGCAAGAAAAACTTTTGCATAAGGGGACTACAGTACAGGTCAAAGACTTCAGGGACAGTTGCGCTCCCCATTGCCACAGTTTGAACATCTTCCACCCAACAGCATAGTTCTTCTGAGCAGCAGCAGTGAGGGAAGCAGTCTGCTGGACAGCTGACATTTGCGAGTGCATCCAGCAAACTACACATCTGCAGTAAACAAACTTCCTCCTCATGTTTGTAAACTCAGAGCAAAGAAAAGGTCAGCCAGGTTTCAGCCTCTCCACACAGATCTGATCTACTGCTCAAAGCACTAATAAACAGAAATAGTAGAAACAGTTAATTTTCTAATTTCCTTGGGTATCTGCTTCATATAGCACAGAGACAAATTAGCAACACAGTAGAAGGTCTAGGCATGTGCTCTTGAGCAGAAGAATTAATGGATAACACGATTAGTGGAGAGAAGTAAATACAATATGTCCCAAAAATAATCTCTCAAGAGTTCTACAGCTAAATTAAAAGTATTTAACAGGGATATCTTGTCAACAGCAGCACCAGATTAAACTGCAGAATTTGTTGTAGGCTTAAGGGCTCAACTATACAACCTGTGTTTGCATTGAAATTTAATTCCCTTTTGACGTAGAAGGCTCAAAGTCCCCTGTACAATGTAAGCTCTGCACAGGAAGCTGGCAAGTAATTGGCATGTTGCATAGCCAAGGAAATTCTGGCTGGCCTCAGAGCTAGTGGACATGCCTTGAACAATCAGCTTCAAGGGCTCTCCTGAGCAGAACAAAGACACAGAGACACAGTCCTTGTCCCAGTGCCAGCAGCGACTGCTGACCTCATCAGATGTGGAAGGTTCTTTAAACAAAGATTTCCTTATTAATTGCAATTTACTCCCATGTGAAATCAAGTCTATGTGCATAACACATGACCACAAGTCATGCTACAATTGTACTGTTCACACTAGGTCACATTTCGGCCCCAGACACAGATGCTTAGATTCTCCAGGAACCACACACAAGGCTTCTGTGTGCAAGTTGAGAGGATGACTCCAGCCCCTCTGTTGGCATATGAATATTAAGTACTTTGCAGATACTATACCTGACTTTATTAAGGGCCCAGGGAGTTAACTTATGCCTTAACCAGCCTAAATTCAGTGACAAGAAGGGCATAGAAGGCTCTGCACAGTCCTGTAAGCCAGACTAATGGCTCCAATGCAAATTTTCAAAACATCCCTTGAATATCTGGGAAAGAGTGGAGGAGGCATCCCATCCTACTGTTTGTAACCCTGCCTGCCCCAAAGTAAAACTTTTTTGCCCAGAAGAGAAGGGTGGCACCTTCCTCTAAGGCTGGAAACCTTTTTAATTCCTGTAGTCCAAAACCAGGTCTCCAGACTGACTCTGGTTATCTCTGCCTCTTTAACTCCCCAGCACAAGACCACTCACTTTTCTGGGCCCCTGGATAATGCAGCACCTTGTTCCATGTTTTTATCCTCTGGTCTCACCTTGATGGCTCTCACTGCCTACAACAGACAGCGTGGACCTACACTGCCCCGAGGACTGGCTGGCTGCACAACTTATTGCCTTGCCAGTATCAGATGGCCATGTGGCCTTCCTTGTCTTTCCTGAGGCCTCTTATTTTTTTTAAGTGTTGGCTCTCATCTAGATAGTAAATACTTCTTCTCTTCCTTTCTCCTCTAGTTTATGCCATAGATCCCATGCTACCACCTGCCTGTGCACCTCTGCGTGTGCAATCTCCAACCCAACACACGCATCACTTGTTTAGTCCACTAAATATCCTCTGAGGTCTGATAAGAGAGGGCTATTTGCCCATTTTAAGAGTAAGGAATAACCATGGCAGAGGGCCAGGGCCCAAGACCATAAGGTAACTTTGAAACAAACTCAGTCCTGGGATCACCACATCAAAGAGGATTCCGCTAACTTCACCCAAGTGAGGAATGAATGACAGGTAACAACTCTTCATCTTCCCTGAACTGAACCTGCCTCCAGAGCATTGTACATATAAGGAATGATTGGGCAGCTCACAGCGCTACTTCCCTGAGCACAAGCATTCCACTAGGCAAAGAAGCTGACTTAATCCAGCAGTGAAAGTATTCCGCACAGGACCAGCGAGGATTAACATACCAGATTTACCAGCAGCAAGAGAGACAAGGGAAAAGAAACAGGGCTGAGTACAGCCACTTGTGAAAAACGGTTGGGTTCTGTCTGGAAAAAATTGTATCTGTATGTCATATCTCCATACCTACTGTGGAAGAAATTATTTTGACGGAAGAAGTGACTTTAACAGAAAGATTTTCAGTGGTGCCATTTCCTGACAAGGTGCCAGTAATTACTGTATTCCAATAAAAGCTGTTATTTTTGAACAAGTGCCATGCATGAGCCTTACTTTGCATGTCTTCTGCAATTCCCATCAGCTCTGAGGGGAAGTACAGGGTGCCTGTGGAGAGAACAAGCTTGAGATGCAACAATGTAGAAGAGTCACAAAAAGGCCGATCCTTGCAGGCTTCCCTTGGGAGGCAACCCCATCTTGTACCCCTTCTGCTGGAAGGAAGGGGTGGCTGAGAAGGAAAAGGAGAGAGGCTGCTGACCACCTGCTCTGACCTTACTTTTGGTAAGGCATCCTCAGATGTCACAAGTATCTTATGACCTCTGGGAAGACCAAAATTGCCATAAAACAAAGCCAAAACAACTGGATGAACATAAAAAGAGAATAGTGTATTTCAAAGTAAGCAGAACCTTAAAGAATTTTAAAGTCTAGCATTCAGACTGCCAAAAGCTCTATTATTGAAGATAAACATGGGTCTGACAAATAGGTGTTTTTACAAAGGAGCAAATTAAACATCTGTGAATTTTCAGGACCTGGCAGGATTAGAGCATTATGAATATAAGGAACCATGTAAGTGGCTTGTATTTTCCTTTCAGCTCCTAGGAAACACCCTCTAGTAAAAGAATAGTTTAGAGTCAGTGAAGATTATTCCTTCACAAATTCATTCAGATCATCAGCAAAACAGAAAATCAGCCTGCAGGCTGGAGTTCTGACTGTTTTCTCAGAGGCTGAAACTCTTGCCTATGGAAACTTCTTTGGGTTTGGTATTAGGATTTGCCAGAAGAGTAAACAGCTCCCTTAGCAGTTAAGATATTTTTAGACAGAATCATCTGGTACAAAATTTGTATGATAACATTCAGCACTAAAAATAGGCCTGCAAAATATTTCCAAGAAAGAAAATGCTAGCTTTGTGATAAATATTTGCCTCTATTTTAAGAAATACAGTATCCTACTATAACTGTAGAAAATTTTGTACAAATAAATACATTGTTTTCTGACAAACATTTTCAAAAGATAAAAAAAATAAACATTTCAAAACAAATTTTTTAAGAATAGTGATAATATAAAAAGATTAACATGAAAATAATTTCAATCAAGATGTTACAAGATTCAAAGACAGCATCAAGAGAAGTCACACAGAGACCCAAAGAACTTCAAAAAGTCATTGATTTCAGGGGATAAGTATGCATTCTAACTGGTCTATTGTATTCAATTATTTCCATGTAGATCAGCAAATTTGGATGTATGAAAATTCTTACATATGTCATATGGGACTGCTCGCATATATCACAGCTGTTTGATGGATGTAAATTATATGTTGGAAGATCAACAACAATCCAGCCTCTGAAGTAGTCACAAATAAAACACAACAATCTTTCACCGTTCTTTATATAAATCAGCTATTAAACTCTTTCTCAACCCTAAAGTCATCTCTACTCTTAGGCAAAGCGGTAACACCTAGTCCCAAGTTAGCACTGCCATGTCTACAACAGTTACTAACAACATTTGAGCAATGCTGAGAAATGCTCTAGGAAATCAAAAAATATCTACCTGCTTTGGGAATCTTTAGAAATGTCAAATGTCTGAAGGGAAAAACTTTTCTTCATCTTTGCAGCAGCTCCAAGCCCTTTAAATACTAGAATTAATATTGTTTGTTGAGTATCAGTTACCTCCCTCCATGAACCCAGATACAAGTCCACCCATCAGCTCTTGTCTATCACCTGGGTTCTAGCTGAGCAATGCACACCAACAGCCAAGGACAACATGTTTTGTACAATGGCAGCATTGACATTTCTATTTATAAATCAGCTCATTTATGGGGCAGAAGTAATTACTCCACACTTCTGGAGCTGGTTTGTCAGGTGGACCATTGGTTTATGATAATGTATTGCTTGAAAAACCAAAAAGGGGCTTTTAATGAAGAACCAAGATAAATCAGCACTAAAAATACTATGATAAGATTTTTTTTTCACCTGTGCTACAGTGATTGCACTACCCTGATTCAAACTGTAGGATCTGTTTTGCACAATGAACTAGAGGTAAACTTCCAGTCTTTCACAACATCATCTGTTTTGAGGGAAATAGGAGAAATACTTGTTGTTTGAACTTGCACACAGATTATTACATAGCCCACTGCTCTCACTTATCTGTTTCCTACAGATAGGCCAAGTGTGTGCAAGGGTACAAGGAAGTAAGGTTAGGCAGTAGCAGGCAATATGTGAAGAAACAACTTTGCATTAAGAATAGTGTATGCTAAAGAGAAAGTCACTGAGCTCTTCCCAGCCTATTGTCCCTGTAATACACTTATTGGAATTAAAGACCAAACCCCAAACACCCATAAAAACAAATCAAGCTTAAGAATTCATAAGATCAATTGACCTAGAAGACTAATTTTAAACAGCAATCTGGAGAGAAGGAATAAATAAATAAATACATACATNTTTAGAGAGAGAAAAGAGATAAGGGGCCTCAGTAGACGGTGTTCCTCATGACACAAGGCAATCAGCACATGAGCTACTGGATGGTTTCTGTCAGATATGCCTTTATTGAGGAGAAAACAGAAATACTCACTTGGCTGAGGACTGTGTGATGAGATCAATCATCAGCTTTGGAGATAGTAACAACCCTTGGGCTCCTCCTCAGTTCCCAATTGACAAGACTCCAAAACTGTCATGTCACCTTTTCTCCTCCCTGAGAGCCCCATGTAGATCATCTGGGGTTTTCTTGTGACCTGTAACAAAGAAAAGTTGCCTGCAGAAAGTATTTGCCACAGAGGGCTGGAGACAGAACAAATCCCTCTTTTCTGTTTCTTTTATTTGATTTTCTCTGTATCTTGCAGGCAAAGGCAAGAAGAAAAGTCACTCATTTAGGATATTGGATTGTCTGCCAAGACCTGACTATAGATCTAGGCCTTTAGAAAACTGGGATTCTGCCATAGTTGCCAAAAGGTGTTCATTCCTTCTCATATGGAGGATCAGCTCACTTATCCAAGGCATACAAGGCATAATTTCCAGCCTCAGCAGACATTTCTTTCATTGAATTAGGCGTGTTCTACTGAAGTCACTGATGCAGAACATTTCTCAGGACAACAATGGAGTTAGCCCATCAAAATAAAAAAAAAAAAAGGGATTACTTACCCAAAATGCTGTGTAAAGATGTGCACCATGAAAAAACATAACTCAAAAATTCAAATAAATCTAAAAATCCGTGGCTGCAGCCAAAATTTTCTCCTAGTTAAATGCAAGCATTTCTAGAGTATTTCTCATTAACCTTTGCATTCACTTCTAGAAAGGTGGTGTGTTTTACAAGGAAACTCTTATGCAATTAATTATCAGTTACTAATCAAACTATAACTGAAGACAGGAATGTGCAAACTTACCATGAAATATCACTTAGACATGCCATGATTTACAAGCTTACCTCATAAGGAAGTCAGAATGCATTATTCCTATCAGGATTTTGTGGCAAGTCAATAGCATGATTCCATGGGCACAACAGGACAAGGGGATGGGAAAACTCCTTTTTTTTTCTCTGTTGAAGATTAATACCTTTAAAAACATAGCAAGACAGACTGGCTCAAGAATGCAAGAAATTTATTGAACAACTTGGGTCCACATTAAAAGATTAATATGCCATTTGTTCATCATGTAAATTTTGAGCCTGGAACATGGAAATATTATAAGTTCAAAGCAAAAATATGAACTGAAATGAAAAGTGCCTGCTCTGAGTCATTAATTATGAATTCTCCTGAAGTGTAGAGACATGACCCAAGCGATGAACTGAATAATTAAAATCATGCTTTATTTTTTTTAGACTAGAAGGGAAAATAAGACTAAAATTTATGTTTCATCTTTTAAGTCTGTTGTTTCACTAAAAGGTTAAAGCCCTGAGTTACCAGCTTCAGCGGCAAGGTGGAGCCTTTTGCCTCTAGGCCAGAGCCTGCCCAAGACCATGGTAAGAATATTTGTGATGCAGAAGCCTTTACTCTCCAACAAGGAAGAATTTCAGCTGCAGCAGGAGATCAAAGAGCATCCAGGAGCAAATTATTGCTGTGACTTGCTTCCCACCCAGTTTCAAAGGGCAGGGCAGTGCTGTGGCAGAGTAAGTGGTCTGCTCACAGGCTGAGTCGGGGACAGCTTCTGCACCTCCAGGAACTTGGATCTAGGATAACTGGAACAAGAGAAAAATCCAGCCACACAACTGTCTGAGCAGATGAAAGACAAATCCATGAGTTTCCCTTTTCAGAGGTTAGGTCTGGAGCCTCCATCAACCACTGGATGATGGTACACACTGGTGGGTTTCAGGACTCCTGTCCCCACATCATGACCCAGCCTACAGCTGGATACTGCTTCCACACCCAATCTGCTGCTGAGCCACAAACACTCTTCCTGTCCATTGCCCTCTATATCACACATTCTCACCTGTATTTGTACCACCTCCCTCTCTGTTAGTCCCTTTTTTACACAAAAAAGACCTGTTTATTTCCTGTCTCCAGGTGCCTATCCACCTCTCCTTTGGCTGAAATGAGGGCTGGAGGATGGAAAATAACATTTGTGATGTTAGCATACCCACATCTAACTAAAAAATTACAATTTTTTTTACAAGATTGATCAGACTTCAAAAACTAAAATGCCACACTGAAATGATGAATGGTAAGCATTAAAGGCCATTAAGGCCCAGGTGAATGCAGTCTGCCCAAGGAATGGACTTCCCTGCTCAGGAGAGATCAGGTTTGCCCCTGGGACAGCCTGTGGGACCTGTTCCAGCTGATGGCATTCCACTGCCTGTGGTGGCAATGGTATCAAAACTGCCACCCCTACTCTGCCTTTTCTTCTGGTGCTGACACAAAATGGAGGAGAGAAAAATGTTTGTCCAGCAGCAGTTTTCCATCATCTGGACATATTTATTTCATTTTAACATGGACTGGTGATGAAGAGCACCTGTTTTTAACTGTGGACTAAGAGTATGGTAGTGGAGAATTATTTAAATGCTAGACTAATAACCAACTGAGGTTAAGTTAATTTTTATGGAACTTGATACCAGATGGCAAAGATACCTATTGCCACAGCTGACTTATTCCTGAGGCAATGGGAAAATTATTTTTCCCATCCCCAAAATATTCCATGGAAAACATTAAGCAGTTGAAAGGAGAATCATATACTGCTCTTTTGGGATTCTGTGATTTTTTTTTCTATTCTCTTTTCCTTTTCTTTGTCTCCTTTTTTGTTTTCTTCATTATATAAACCAGCAGTTATCAAAATCCAGATGTTTTCCATCTCTACTGAAAAAATGTTTTGGAAAGGAAGCAAGCAATAATTCTCAATACTGAATGCAAAGGTTATTGCGCTGGACCTCTGGTATTCTGCTTCCATAAAGACATACACACCTTAAATCCAGAACGACAGCCACATGGTTCCAAAATTACTGTGTAGGGAACTGTAAACATTAAAATAACCATGTCAGAAAAAGGAAAAAAGCTTTTATTAAATATCAAGGTTCTTAGAAGACATTTTTTAATTCCAAAGAGCTTATGTAGTCATTGCCATATGGAAAAAACCTACCAAATTTGTGTATAAAATATTTCCAGTAAGTTGGGAACTGCAGACATGTGATGCCAACCCACATGTGCAGATCTTGTGCAGAGGTTCAACATTCATGTTTAAAAATACCAGGTAATTTTCACAGACTCCTTAGGATGATAAGCACTATAGTTCCCATTTCAAAGATAGAAATAAGAGGATCTGATGCCTGAGATCTGTCTCATGTTTAGCCTGCAAAACGTGACAGCCACTGTAGGGAATAAATGTTTTTAAATGTAAATGTCCTCAACAGCTTTTTTTTGCCTTGGTCTTCACTGGCAGCTTCTCTTCCCACACCTCTTGAATGGATGGACAGCAGAATGGGGATTTGGGAAACAAAGTCTCTCCACCGTAGGTAAATATCAAACTCATGACCACTTGAGGAACCTAAATCAGTACATAAGCCTATGAGAGAACAGGCTGATATAGTTGCCAAGCCACTTTTCAAGGTATTTGAAAAGTCATGGCAATAGGAGAATTCCCAAGTGACTGGGAAAGGGAAAACATTGCACCTGTCTTTAAAAAGGGTAGAAACTACCGACCTGTCAGTCTCCCCTCTGTGCCTGGGAAGATCATGGAAGATCCTCCAAGAAGATCTACTAAGGCACATGAAGGACAGAGGGGTGATTTGGGATAGCCAGTTGGGTTTCAACAAGGGCAAGTTCTACCTGACCAATCCAGTGGCCTCCTGTGATGGACTGACTACATCAGTGGACAAGGGAAGGTCTATGGATGTCATTTATCTGGACTTCTGTGAGGCCTTTGACACGGTCCCCCACAGCGTCCTTCTTTCTAAATTAGAAAGAGTTGGATTTGATGGGTGAACTTCAAATGAATAAGAAACTGGTTAAATAATCACATTGGGAGAGAAGTAGTCACAGACTCAGAGTACAAACAGACATCCATGACAAGTGGCATTCCTCCAGGGTCCATGTAGGGACCAGTGTTATTTAATGTCTTAAAGAAATATAGATGAATGGATCAAGTGCACCCTCAGGAAATTATCAGATGACCATAAGCTGAGTAGTGCAGCTGATGCACCTGAAGGATGAGATGCCATCCAGAGGGAGTTGGACAAACTTGAGAAGTGGGTCTATAGAAATCTCATGACGTTTAATAAGACCAAGTGCCAGGTGCTGCACCTGGGTTAGGGCAACCCCCAAGATTAATATAGGCTGGGGGATGCACTGGCTGAGAGCAGCCCTGCCTAGATGGACTTGGGGGTGCTGGTGGATGAGAGGCTGGACATGACCCAGCAGTGTGCACTTGCAGCCCAGAAAGCCAATTGTGTCCTGGGCTGCATCAAATGCAGCATGGCCAGCAGAGTGAGGGAGGTGATTCTGCCCCTCTGCTCTGCTCTAGTGAGACTCCACCTGCAGTGTTGCATCCAGCTCTGGGGTCCCCAGCATGGGAAGGACATGCACCTGTTGGATTGAATCCAGAGGAGGGTCACCAAGATGATTAGCGGAGTGGAACACCTCTTGTACAATGAGAGGCTGACAGAATTGAGTTTGTTCAGCCTGGCAAACAGAAGGCCTTGGGGCAACATAATTGTAGCTTTCCAGTACCTTAAGGGAGCCTACAAGGAAGAGAGAAAGCGACCTTTTGCAAGAGAATGTAGTGACTGGACTAGGGGAAATGAATTCAATCTAAAAGAGAGTAGGTTAGATTAGATATTAGGATGAAGGACTTCGCTGTGTGCATAGTGAGGCACTGAAATACGTTGCCAGAAAAGTTGCTGATGCCCCATTCCCTGGAATTACTTAAGGCCAGGCTGGATGGGGCTCTGAGCAGCCCAGTCTAGTGAGAGGTGTCCCTGCCCATGACAGGGAGGTTGGAAATAGATGATCTTTAAGGTCCTTTCCAACACAAACCATTCTATGATACTGTAAAATATTTTCACTCTCCTAAATACGAATCACGGTCCAAGTTAGCGTAAAGGGAGCCAGATGGATAAGGACACGAGGAAAGAAATTAAGGAAACAGATAAATACGGTTGAATGAAGATAAATATAAATGAAAATGTATTATATTTGCATTTCTTTTTGTCAGCAACATTAAGATCCATCCATTAAAATCCATGTCTCAGATAAACATGAAGAGTTCAAAGTACATAGAGTCAAAAATGCAAAAGCTGTGATTTTTTTTTTTTTT
>VWZG01011483.1:22149-42498 GCA_013396735.1 Grallaria varia
TTAGACACTGCATTTTCAGCCTTGGAGGTCCATTTATGTATTTGTTAAAGCAACTATATTCCAAATAACCTTTTTACTCTACAACACACTGCAACTGTAGATACTATTAGTCACTGAGTGTGTCTGGATCTCTCAAAGCATAAGTAAACTGGAAAGTCCTTCAGCTTCAGAATTCAGCTGAAAGTGACTCTTAAGTTGTATGAGAGCAAGGGCTTTGCTGCAAAAAAAACAAAACAAAACAAAACAAAAAAAACAAAACAAAAAAAAAAAAAAACACACTCATTTGAAATTTTGGGGGATTTTAAGAGAAAATAGGCCTGTACACAAACTGCAGTTTAGGAAATTACACTTGCACAGATAACTGCCCTCAGTGTCTGACAAGTTACACTGGAACATAGACAGTTTTCACAGGGAATGCTAAGATGAACTATCTTTATCATAATCCCAATATTAAAATCAGAAATGTTTTTATTATCAGTATTTGTGGGTAACTTTTAAGAAATGTTTCTTATACATGCATGGGATGTAAATTTGGTTTTCACACAGTTGAGGAACTGTCAAAAAAGGAAGGAGTTGTAGAGCAATGCCATTAATTTCAAGAACCATGCAACAGAATTTTGTAATGAGTACCTTTTTTTCTATTTAAATAAAAAGTCTATTCTCTAATACAGAATATTATATGTAACACTAATGTGAAAATAATACTGTTATAAAAACAAATTGTCAATATCTCATAATATAATGCAACACTGCATTGTCATATGCCTTCAGTGTCATATTTGCTCAATGTTTCCAACATTTAAAAAAAATAATAATTCAGCGGGGTTAGATTAGTACTTTGGCTAAAAAAAAGTGCCAGAGCCAAAGCTTTGGCATAAGAAAAGTCAAGTCAAAAGCAATGTGTTTTCAAAAAAATTTGAAAAGGCTATGTTGCACATACTGTGGCAGGTCTCATCCTGATAAGACCTAAAGTCCAATCAGAGGAAGGATACTATGCAAGCCGTCATGCAAGCTATCATGCCAGTTCAACTGCTGGTGCCAGTGTGCTGTATTGGTGTTAAATTATGCTGAAAACCAGCCTGATTCGCCAGACTTTGAATATGCATCCTGCTTCTGAAGCAAGATTTAACAGATAAGTTAGTCTGCCGGCCTGTAGACCTGTGACCACCAGTTGTTTTATACTATAAAGTCCAGTTCCCTTCCAAACAGTCGGGTTCTTCAGACATAACTCTTCTTGGGGCGTATTTGTGGAGATTCCTCCCTTGACTGGGGATGCCCTCCAAGGATACTCCTCAAGGCTGAGTGAAAGAAATCTCTCCATGACCATTGGTATGGGTGACTTACATCAAATCTCTGCCTAATAATTTTTTCCTTTTTGCTAGCTTTAATATATAATTGCTTCAATAATTAATTCAATATAGGGCACTATTCAATTTTATACTATACTACTTTATGCTATATTATACTCTACTAGTAGGTCTTTAGCTTTTGTATTGTGTAATAAATAATTCTGATTAAGATCTTTTGTTTGATCATTTGAAATAATAAATGGTTCATTTTAAATATATGTTCTTATTTTGTCAATCATCAAAACCTACAGGACAAAAGTGGTTTAATCACANTAATTGCTTCAATAATTAATTCAATATAGGGCACTATTCAATTTTATACTATACTACTTTATGCTATATTATACTCTACTAGTAGGTCTTTAGCTTTTGTATTGTGTAATAAATAATTCTGATTAAGATCTTTTGTTTGATCATTTGAAATAATAAATGGTTCATTTTAAATATATGTTCTTATTTTGTCAATCATCAAAACCTACAGGACAAAAGTGGTTTAATCACACCTCTGTAATTCCTTGAAACTAAACTGTTGACAAAATCCGAGGCTAAGACTGGATTCAGCCGCACCTAGACTCCTCTCTGAGAAGGGGTTTAGAAAGCAAGGGAGTCCTTTCTGCGCATCATGACTCAATGGCAGGGCTTCTTTAATAAATTTTGTCTAAGCCTTCCACTCCCACTTGCGACACAAAACCAGCTCATTTTTAGATTATAAAGATTGTAAAAAAAATCTGTTTCAAACATGTGCTTTCAGCTATCAAATGGAAATTCTTGGAGACGAAATTTAAAGCATAGATGAGACATGAGGCTCACATACACTATGGGTTACTACATTAAATATTTTAGAGTCACCAGAAAAAATCAGTAGAGCTCAAATTTGACCAGAACTCTCTCTTTTGTCTCATCTGTTCAGTCTGTGCAGCTACTTCAGGGTGGGTGTGCACTTTGGCACAATACTCAGATGGTAATTTTCAGATGGGGAACTCTGCAGAGTTTAAAAGCTGAAGCCCTGCTCTTCCCACCCTGCACCTGACTCCCACTCTTCCTGCCCAGGAATCTAGCCATGGCTAGGATCGATGGGATCAACACCAAGGGGAGTAATCGACCTCAACCCATGCACTTTGCACTCCTGCCTGTGAGGCAGAGCTGCTGCAGTGCTGACACCACTATGCTCTCATGTGAATCAGCTGGCTCAGGGTTAAAAAAAAACCAAACACCTGCTACTGTACTGCAGCACAACAAGAAATGTCTGCCACAGTCACTGGGCACTTTGGTCCCTGTGTTGAGACTCTGAGGAGGACCAACACTATCTGAACTCACCAGAAAGGGGCCTGTGGGTACAAGGTCAGAACCCAGTTGTGCTCCGGAGCTCTGCAAAAGGCACTGTGCTGCAAACTGGGGGACATTTACATTGAAGAAAAAGGTCATGTGTTTTGCCAGTTTTACAGAGTTCAGCCTGAAACCTACATGCTACATCCCACATCTGACCACGTGTTTTAGTCCACTGGACATAGTTAAATGGGAAATATAGCTTGGTTTAGAAGGAAAACCTGATTGATTCGAGGCATTTCACTCATGTAATCCTAGTTCTGTGTGGAAAAACATAGGAAGACTTGATAAACTTCAGTAGCAGCAAGCATCAAACATGGGCTGCTTATAGCTCCAGCTTTTCTCTGGTAGTGCTGAACCTAAAAGCCCCTTCTTCCAATTTGTTTTTAAGGCCACCTTACTAACATTTTTCTTGCCTATTTTTCCTCTTTTATGGGAGACTGGGGTATACTTCTGCTTAGCTTTTTCTGCTTCTTTTTGTATGATCACTGATTTTCAAAAATTGTTGCTATGGGGGGAGAAATGTTTCTGGGACTGCAAGAGCCATTTTGGGAAACAGCCTGTCAGTCACTCATACCACAACACTACATTTCTCTGCGGTTTCAACAGGCTGCTAGCAATGCTTCTAGTTAGTTTAAAAGCAAAATGGAATGAAAATGTCTCAGAGAAAATGGCTAAGGGAGAAGGTCAGCAACTTCCTCCTTAGAAATCCCTGCAAAGCCTGAGATGTTGCATTACATACTGATGACTTCTTTTTCCTCCAGAAAATCCATCAGAGTCCCAGGGGTAGCTAACACACCATTACATGACAGCTGATGCAATCATCCCACTCCATCTTTTATTAAGTCAGGCTGTTTAACTAATTAGTGTACTTTAAGGTCTTCAGCCTTTAAACAAGTCTTTCTTTCTCTCCTTCATCTCTACCACTATCCCTTTTTAAATTGGGTCAGTTTTAGCAAAAGCCCTCAGCTGCTGCCATGTTCAGCTCACTTTGCCTTTTGGGGGCAAATCACCTGAGAAGATGCACAGTTCAGCAAATCAATCCATCATGACAAGAGACCAGCACAGCACCCACCCACTATAAGGTGGTTTGTAGTGATGCTCATGTAAGGATTAGCTCATAATACCTGGTCTAAGCTTATCATTTGATTTTGGTCTGGCTCCTTTTACCTTTTGAACTACTCAAATTTATGCAAACTAAGTAAGTTGCTTTACATTCTTTATTCTTTCATGGACATAAGACTGTATTGTACAGGTCAGGAAGCAAAAATACCCTGTAGCTATTAGTACATGGTATTTGTCTGTCAGAGATATCATTGATGCCTTACAAGTTAATGGATTTAATAGGAATGGCAAATTATTGTTGAAATAGATACCAAGGTTACTACCAGCTGTCAGTGACTGAAGGAAAATGGGGCAATCTACGTCTTTTGTGCTAAAACTTTAGGGGATTCGGTGGGTAAATTGACAGTTCTCTATCTATCCAAATCCTAGTCCCATGGGTGCTGGTATCACTGAGGCCAGAGTTCATTTTAGGAAATTTCTGTGCAATTTATGATTTACAGCCAAAAGAATTTTTAGCACATTAGTGAGAAGTTGTTAGCAAAGAAATCTGGTTATCTGTGAAGGGGTGGGGCACCTCCATGAATTCTTCTTATAGTCATTACACTGTCCAGACAAAAAAAGGTACAAAAAAGAGGTTTTTTCTGCAATGCCTGAGCATGGGAAAAAGTGTCAAATGTTTCATTGAGTCTGAAGAAACAGGAAGAACTGACGAGAGTGTGCCATGATGCTTATTTTCCATCTTCTGATCCGAACTCTCTGGACATGTCTCAACACTTCCATCAGACTAGATCTGTTTGACACATTAAGGAAAGAATACTGAAGCTTCAGACTCTGATCTGAGGGTAGAGCTATCACCAAGAAGCCATGTCCAGGAAATAAAACTTGCAAGCATTCTCATGTTCAAAGGAAAACTCTAGCACAGTAAGCAAAGGAAGTCAAAAATTGATTTAAAAATTAATTTGTAAAATTTGTTTTGTCTTCAAGTCTCTTCTGGAGGAATCACAAGCTACTGCCTTTCACTGGCTTGCAAGTCTTTTCAGTCGGTTTCATCTAGGAGCTGCAAAGGAGAAAAAACTGAACCAAAAGGAGTGGCTTTGCAAATTCAGGTCCTACGTGTAGGTAAGATCATTAACGACCGGGTAATGAGAAGTAGTTATACACAGATTAGTGAAAACAAGTGCATACTTGGTCAAGCAACTGCCTAATGCTTTCACAGTTATTGCAGTGAGGAAGACTCCTGGGAGCAAAAGTATTATTAGGGAAAGGTATGAGAAAGCCTAAGAAAGCACTAAGAAAGCTCCCAAACAAATTAACCCACAAGGTGCTGTGAAGAAGGGTGTACAGGATTGGAAAAGAGGCTGAAAACTGGAAGGGTTAAGGATCTCAGCATGATTTATGGAAAGAGCATCTTCCCAAGCTGTTGTCTGAACTGTCTGGCTGACAATGCCTTTGAAGAGGAACTGCACTTGCCTACCACATCAATTCTCTTGACCAGGAGAATAGGCCTTCATATCCACCATCTGGCCCGAGGCATGGAGCTGCCAAAACAATGGCCACAATCAAAGGGCCTGAATGTCAGAATGCAAAGGCTGGCACTGCCATACCATGTATCCACAAACTGTTAAAATGTGCATCCATGCAATTTTGAAGGGCAGGATTTTCTATACTATTTGGATTTTAAAAAAAAAAAAAAAGTTGGTGACCATCACCAGCATTAAATNAAAAAAAAAAAAAAAAAACCAAGCAAAAAGTTAATGCACATGGGGAGTAATATTTTCCCATACCACTTACAGTGGCCATGCACTGTAGGTTAGTGTCTAAAGCATCTACTAGCACACAGTAGGTGAGATTGCATCGAAAGGATAGTTTTGGAAAGTCTTTTAGATCACATTGCTTTTATTTTTGGATTTTTGTCAGTTTGGTACTCCTTGGGTTTCTGTTGGGAAAGGTTCCATGTGCACTGCAACTCCTTGCAACCAATTCATTACATCATCTATGCACAGACTTCCTGATTTATAATCATCACAGACATCAGGCTGAAGGCTTGGACAGTCGCTCCTGCTGTAAAAAAATCTGGACCCATTAAATTCCCTGAGGGTTTTTGGAGCCTCAGCTGAGCAGCTTTATACGCTAGCACAACAACTTGCACCAGACTTATTTTTGGCTGCTTATTCCCATAATTATCAGAACAAAAGAATGAATGTAACAATAAATATGATTATTTGCTTCTACTCTGCCCCCTGTGTACACGAACCATAATTCTTGGCTGTATTTTTTCCTAATTTGATTAACTTTTTTTCATTGAACAGAAAAAGCTCCATTCCTATCTGTGCAGGGTGACATAGGGTGAAATCCAGAAAAGCCTAGTGTTTGAGGAGGGACAGACTTACCAACAAGGAGCTGAAAACTGAAGACGCAGGTGGTGAGATGTCAGCCCAGGGATGGTGGCTTGCAGATGTGAGACAGAGAAGACAACACAGGACTCCAGGATCTCCTTCTCAGTTGGTTTCATCAACATAGGACTGAGATCTATTGTCAAATTATAAAAAGCAGGTTGTATGTCAAATGCTTTTGAAAATCTGATCAAAAAATGTTGCCATTGAAAACCTGCCCTTCAGCAGGAACTGGGCTTTCCTACAAACTTGGTCCTAGCTGCAATCTTGAGCTGGCACAAGGAATTGCTGGTGAAACACATTTATAAAACCTATCAAATTAGGAAGACCAGAATAGACACAGCAGGACACTTCAGGGCAGCATTCTGAAGGCAAAAAAAGGAGGGCCATCCCTGACATCCCTACATGAGACAACAGCCCCTCAGGTGTCCATGTTCACTGGACACTGCTCCATGGGTATTAGGGTTTGTACAAAGACTTCTATTCAAAAGAATTTTAGGATTTGTCCAAGCCTTGCCATCTTTGCTGCTCCCTCAATCACATGCCAGTCCATTGAACTCAAACTCCTTAAAATATGGTAGGTTTTTGTCATGGTACTTACTCTTTGAAAATTGAATTTAATCCTCTCCATAATACCTACCAAAGACTCTCTCCTTTTCTTCTTTGACATATTTTTCTCTAACCTAACCCTCCCTTTCTTTCTGCCAGCCCTCTCTAGTCTTCAGAAGCCTCTCATTAAGAATTTTTTAAATATTCTCTCTGAAATTTTCTAGTCAAATTCTGAGTCAGACCAACAATAGCAGTCAGAAATTGGTTATTACGTATATCTGAGAGTAAGTCCTCCCTTCTCACAGCTCATCAGTTGCTTTGTGGAATGGCATTATGGATAATATGTAATATGGATAGTGATTCCTCTCCCTATTTTGTTACCTCCACTCTCCAAAATGGAAATATCCCTCTAAAAAGAACAAAACTCTTAACCTGGCACACAAATCCAACACATACCATTGCTGAAAGTGTTCCAGCATATTGGATAAGTAGCAGCCCTTTCAGGTCTTCCACCCTCTCTTCCCCACCAAAAATAAAATAAACCCCAAAACAAATGCTAATAGACTATTTTTCCTCCTCTATAGGAAGTATATAAAACACGGGCTCAGGTGTACCACTGCAGAGACATAACCACAGAGCAGGATGGAAGCTGCCAGGGACATCTGGTCCTCCTCATGTAAAGTACCTAAAGACAAAGATGATACCCTAAACATCAGTTGTCTATGCATTTTAACGTGACAACATTACTGTTTAGATGGAATAAGATATGATGGCATGTCAGGACCAGGCCAGCCAGAGACAAGACATTAGATGAGTTGCAATTTTACTAAAGCTACATTAGGACAAACTGCTTAGTTACCATTCTCAGATGGACGCAACCACAAAAGGGAACATAAGTGCCTGCAAGACGCACCAGTGAGTTTGGTAAGCCCCTGCTGGGGCCAGGCCAGCCCAGTACAGGGGAAATCCCTGCCCACAGGCAGGCTCCACATCAGCACTCCCCTCAGCTCTGCCCTAAAGATCTTGACAGCCACATTCAACTCTGACAGCACAGGGACAGGATTAATATTTTACTGCCTCATATGAAGACAAAATCTAGCCCGGCTTATAAATACATTACTGAAAAAAATATGTTCTTTGTGCTAGCAGAAAAAGAGCCAGTTTTTGGGACCGTCAACCTGAAAGGACTGTTCTGAAACTGTGAGCCCCAAAACAGTGCTCCAGCTGCCTAATGGCCCTGTGATCATGGCTGCTGGAATGGCTTCAAATCAGCCCAGAGATTCAGGCAAAAGCCCAGCATTTGTTGGACCCAATGATCTTAAGGGTCTTTTCTACCCTAAATAATTCTATGATTCTATGATTTGGTAAGAGCATGGAGTGAAATAATGATTTGCTCCCACCATCACTGCTCATTCATTGGAGCAGGAAACACGGTCATATTTCAGTTTGTTTTGCATAGAGTGCCCACCTCTGACATCTCTGGAGAGGTAGTGTAACTTACAAAATGAACTGGCAATGGTAACAAACAGGTGAACTCAGAGAGGGAAGAGATTATAATGCAAGGGGGAAACTCATGTGTTTCAAATACCTTCAAACAGTAGTTAAACGTCTGGGTGTGATGGCCACTAGATCCAGTAGCACAATATATAATGTTTGTTAAGAGAATATGAAAACAAGATCCATTAAACAAAAAGACTGTGCCACTTTAGTAAATTCATTTCCTTAAGGAATGGATGGAGAACCTCTCTCACATGGCCCTAACCAACACCAGTGTCCTTGCAGCTCTTACCAGCAGATGATGAGAAATAGCAGAGGTAGGTGCAATGGATGAACAGTTTGACAAGGAGAGTACTGGTACAAGGCACGGTGATATTTTAATTTTTAGTTCTGTCTGCCTTCCAGTACTCAGAAGTAAAAACAAGGAAGAAAAGTACAACTCTCATATTGGTAGCACCCTCAATGGAAACATCAGAATAAATTAAAAAGACTGGTCAGTCAAGGTTGAAGGTTCTCCAGAAACAGCAAACAGTGGTGCAGCCAAGAATGCCTGGCTTAGCTGAACAGCCAGCTATAACTTTATTATTCCACTTAGAGTATGCATATTAAAATGTCTCTAGACTCCCAGAATGATTCAAGGTGGAGAAGAAATTGACATACAATTTAGTCAAAGCAAGTCAGCTTTTTGCCTGTCAACACCAAATGACATTATACACAATGAGAAATGTTTGTTCAAATCTCATTCCTAATGCAGGAGTCATATGTTGTAAATTAATCATATCTGTTATGATGAACAGAAAAGTAACAATATAGCATTTGGATCTGCCATCTACTTTCTGATTGAAGGCTGGAAAACGATCTGCCCTGTGAGAACCAGGTCCTGGTTCTCCAAATCAGTTGCCCCAATGTTACTTCCAAATCCATTACAGGCAGAATCACTGTTTGCATAAACAAAGGAAGCTTTCCACTCACATATCCTGCTTCAGCCTAAGGCCAAGGCATTTCCTTTACAAAACTATCCTTGACTTCCATCTTGGCACACTGGTGCCAGATGCTGCCTGTACAAGAGCAGTGCTCAGGCTGGTCTCACTTGTACCTGGCTCCTGGTCCTCCTCAGAAACCACTTATAAACAAGAAATGAGAACACTTTTTCCTTCTACCATACTGTGTTCAATACTCCTTATGCTAGAATTTCCTTCAAAAGAGGATTTTTATCAATTCATTTACATTATTTAATAATCAAAAGAACTTACTTTCAAGTTTATAAAAAATTATAAATAATAATATTGAGAGTTTTCCAACATAGATATCTGTAAATTGGATAAATTTCTCATCTCAGCAACCTCATCTGACTTTAATGTCGATTTACTTCAGATTTGAATCACATTTGGCAAATCATGTTGCTCTTTTAAAAATTTAATATGAGTAACCCCAGTAAGAAAATCCATAACATAACTGTGACTAAAATCTCTAAAAATCTTATCTTATAGAAGTATGTTTCTAATAATTTGTGTAAGTTTGGGTTGGCTCCCGGCCAAACCCTCAGCAACCCGGGACAGCCTCCCCCCACAGCCACCGANACCACATCCCTTAAGAACAGCAAATCCCTTCCCTCTGACACGACTCGGACAGAGCCCTCGGTTCAGGCCTCCAGCCCACAGAGATAAGCGAGGCCTAAACACTGAGAGCTGCTGTCACAGGCTGTGACCGGGAGGAAAGCTGAAGCCCAAGAGAGAGAGAACCTCCTCCCCGTCACCTATCTTTTATACACCTGATTACGTGAGGGAATAGGATGGAATACTTCCTTAGTTTTTGACCCCAGTTGTTAAGGAAGGCCTAAAGAACAACAAACCTCACCAAAGCCTAAAATTTAAACTACCACATAATTATATGTTTTCATAAGTCTTCACTGATCCTCGTGGTGATATTCCTGGAACAGAGGAGACCAATTTTAAAAATTCCTCAAAAAGTACTTATTATGGTTTGCATTAACAGAGAAAGCAGTACTAGTGGGACAGGGGCTATGTTATTCTAAGGACTGAATCATTCAACTGATTTCAATTAGTATACAAATTCTATTTGGCTTCATTGCGCAATGTCTTTTGATGAATGTTCAAACTGACAAGGAGTGAGTATCTAAGAAAACACCTTTACCAACAATAACAATGGTCTCTGGCAGCCCAGTCCACACAGATAAGCTCAAACCAACTACCACTGTTCTCTAAAAGAGCCTACAAACAAAACCATATTAACTTTCCCTTAATTCTCCTTGTCTAGTCCCATCACTCATGATAGATCTATCACCTATTTCACTTTCTCCCAAACAGGTGCTATTTTTATCTCTTCATTCTCAGGCGTTTCTTTTCCTTTATGCTTGGAAGTATGTCACCATTAACTGCCTCATTCATCCATCCAAGAACTGATTTCTACACTTCAAACTATCTTTTGCAGAGAAAACCTTAACCCTGATCTTTCCTACTCTTCAAAATCCAGTCATCATAAAGAGGCAAAAAGGAGAAGACTGATTTCTACTGTATTGACAGGTATTCTATGCCCAGTACAGGGCACCTCAAAAGAAGATAAAGGAGGAGGAGGAGTGGCCTCCAAGTACAAGAGATTAAATAAAAGATTTTTACAAGAAGACAGAAATATTTTATGTTTTCCATACTCTGAGAAGAACCAGGAAAAGGAGTGATGAACATACCTTTTGTTTCATTTTGTTTAAGGTTCCATCCTGCAAGAGAAAGTAACTGGAATGGAGGCCAGTTAATCTCTGGAGTGTCCTGCCAATACCAGTATTTCTTTCTTTTTCTATATAGTTAATATAATTTCCATTCAAAAATATACTACTTACAATTGTGCTTTTCCCAAAAGGGGATAAGGCTTTCACTTATAACATGGTAAAAGAAACAGCAGCTGCTTTAGAGAACTTACTTGCTAAAAGGTACATAGGCTAATATACACTGCAATCCACCAACTGGCTGAGATTCATTCATCCCAGATTGCTGCATGATCCACTCCAGTGTATGATCAGCCATGCTAGCTACTGTCTAGCAATGATTCCTGAACTACATCTGGTTTGTTTACAATACAGCAAGGAGTCCCACAACAAATTCCCCTCACAAATGCATATACACTATCGTGAAAACAAAATTAAAAACTGGCAACATCACTCTTATTTAGCTGACAGAAAAGAAAAAAAACCAAGCAAAACATGAGGCCAACACTAAGAAGAGTCCTTGGACTTCTTAAGGCTAGAAGTTCCTTCGACCTAAAAACCACAGTGAATAAAAAGCCAAGCTTGAATAGAAAAAAAAAAAAAAAAGTGCTGTTAATCAAGTAGCATTCCTCCCTTTTCAGCTTAAATAGCCCCTCTTTTATCAGTAGAAGGAAGCATGTTCACTTACAGATTCATTTGTACAGTGAAGGAGGGAGCTTTTTTGTCCTGCCTTCTAACATCTTACAACTCCTATCTGCTTAAGAGGTACTAAAGAGCATTTGTAAATATTTGAAATATGTCCTGATAGTTATCTGAAAACAGTTATGTTTGTATCATGTTACTATGGTCTTTGTAAAGTGAATCAGAGCAATAACATCTCTTAAAGGAATGGCAGCTTTCTTAGCTGCCCTAGATTTTACCAGAGAAATGCTCTCTATCCCAGGCTTTGCAAGTTAGTACACCCATAGTGGAAAACAGAAAAACATTAAGAATTAGCACCAGGAAGTAAATAGTCCAGAAGATGTTTTGTGTCTCAAAAAACTTACTGAGGCACTTGCTGTCAACAAAACTCAGTGTTACCACCCCAGTGATGAAGAGCTTGACTTTGAGCATAGAGTAGGAACAGGAATGATGGGCTGAGAAGAACATGGGGAAACCCTGGGGAGAAGCAGTCAGAATGTCTGTATTGTCTCATCTGCAGAAGCATGTCTGTGCACCTACATTCCTCTTTGGGTTGCACAAATCAGGGTGCATGACAATGGCTCAGGGATGCAGGCAGCATTGCTGCATGTCACAGCCTACTTTCTCCATCCCTAGAACCAGGTGCTGCTTGGGTTGCACACAACATTCAGTGATATGAATAAAACTGGGCAGAACACCATGTGTGTAACCCTATTTTTGCTGCACCCTTAGGTATGAAAAGGTTTTCTCATAATGGAGTATTAATAACACTTTAATATAAAATAACAAAAGTATTTCAGTGAATTGTAGGCTCTGGAAACAATGCAATATTGCCAGTGTAAACATATAAAGATAATAATGACATGCAAAATGAGATTTATGTACCAGAAATTTAGACCCCTAGAGCATTACTCATCCTTGACCACTTTCACCTGTTTTCCTCTGCTGATGGTAAAAGCAGTGCAGAGTCACCTGCTGAGATGTGGACATGCACTTATGGATATATCACCAGACAACTGTGGTCCATTTGGTGTAGATGCCTCAGGAGCCAACAAAGGCATAATTTGCCTGAGTTAATATTATGTGCTGAGCAATCCTCATAAAAAAACCCCATACAGGTAGTGATTAAACACAGCTAATACTTTTCTCAGAAGTACTATCTTTTTCAAGTAAAGATAGCACAGACCCAACATCACTGAAGGCAGTGCAGTAAGTTATGAGGAGCTGAGAGTGCTATTCCCAGCAAAGGTGATTATTACCTTAGCAAACATATATGTTAAAGCTTGTCCATGGCAGGTATCTTTCTACAAAACACAGTTCTGTCTGCAATAGGAGATTTCATGGCTCACTTTGTATTTATCACCAAGGAAGAAAAAAAAAAAAAAGTACAATTCTTCTTTGGTAGACAACAAATAAAGGTCACTGATGGCATATATGTTTTCTTTCTAGTTTTGGATAAGTCAGTGATTTCTGGGTTTTTTAATGCATTTATCTACTGTCTTGTTTTAGAATCTTTGTGGAGGTCACAGTGGGTAAGGAAATCATCTTGTAGTAAGAAAAATCCCCCTACCTGCATTATTAGGGGTTGACAGGGGAATGAAAGATGAGTCATCACATTTGGCAAACAAATGCCTTTCAAAAATTGAGCTATCTAATTTCTACTCAAGACATAATTTATAAAAATTGCAAAATCTTCTGTTATGTAGAGATTCTGCCTCAGTGGATGGGATGAAATTGTACCTGATACTTGCTCCGTAAATTCAAAGAAAAGTCCCTAAGCAAAATCCTGCTGATGTGCATTTTGAAAGGTAACTTGACAGATATTGACATTGCCATCTTACTGATTGATGCACTTGCAAAAGCCAGATTTGTAGAGAAAGACACTTGGCACTTTCTGCACTCTTACTCAGGAAGGAAAGGCAAAACATCCACAAGATCATCTGGAAAATGTGGCTGTCCCCTAACCACAGTGGGTGAACAAGTGGAGATGTGGTTTGAGGAGGAGAAATACCCACAGACTCACTACTTTCTTGATGTAGATAAGCACAAATTGACATGCTGAAAAATATGTGCACACTGTGGAAAAACAACCATCATCATCTCCTGTTCTTTGCAGCTCATTAATCTGAAAACGAAAATAATAATGATTAGGTTAGTCAAAAAGAAAATAAAATACTACACACAGAAAGGAAAAGGATGAAAAAAGATTAAAAAGCCCTTTTCAGAACTTCACAGTTCACTGAATTCTCCATTTTACAAGCACAGGCTATGAACTGAAGACACACAGGCAAGTTTTAGTTGTGTTATTTATTAATCCAAATTGTTCCTGAGCATGCTTTTTGATAAATTGCGTAAATCTTCCAGTCTCGTGTTTTGCACCCCAGAATGAACGATCTATTTAAATGATTTATCTTTGTCCTCACTACAAACCTGACCTAGTCTGCTTATCTACTTTGAAGTTTCCTTAGGACTAATCAGCAGTCTCACTTCATTGTCTCAAAAGCCCTTGTTTTGTCTTCCTTTCAGGATTTTCTAAATGACTAGAAAGAGCACAAAAGCCAGGAAAACAGATAAGACTTTAGAAGGCTATAAAAACACTAAAAGCCATTAAACCTGTTAATCAACACACTACATGCACATGGGGGAAATTATTTTTGATAACATTGTGGTAAGTACCCCAGAAAATGAAAGAACTAAAAGTGGAAGACACATATTCATATTAATAAATGCAATCTTCGTAATTAGAGTATGCTCCTATTACGTTTACTTGTGAATCAGCCCCTGTAGGACTGACCTGTTGCCCACCACAGCAATGCAACTACCTGTCGCAGGGTTAACACAATGCTTTGGATGTAGATAAAAGCGCAGACAAAGCCTATTTAGCTCATTGGACAACTCATTTATTCAAAACTGAAGAAAACATTAGAATCACTGACAGGTTTATGTGCCATGTCTAAGAACCTGCTTTTATGGATCAAGTTCATCAACTTGTACGTGGAGCACTCCTTGGAAAATGTGCAGTTTAACAGCCACATTGATAAGCATACTTCCTGCTGGATGAGACAAAACAGACTTTTCATCTAAATCATTGCACAGTTTTCCAGAAACGTTTCAGAGTCTCTATGACTGAAAAAAAAACACTAATCACTGTATGAATTTTGTGCATAAGTGCTAAGTGTGAAAGTTAGCTGTCACAACCTATAAAAAGGAATTACTTCTAATTTACAAGGCTTTCCTGAGATTATTTTTTTCCATGAAGCAGGATCAAAGTTCTTGTCCCAGAAAAGTTTTCCAAAGGCAAACTATTTCCACGTAAAATCTCAGCTTTATTGGCAAGGAGAACACTGGTTCCCAATACAGTTTTAAATTTCTTCATTCTCACTGAGACACAAAACAGGATCTAACCTACCAGCAGTACCACTGAACACATTGTAGCAGCTGTTGCATACTCCAAGTTTTATACATGAACTAGTAAACAAGAATGCCACACTCAATTTTCACTTTTATTAAAGAAATTCTTAAATCCTTCATTATATTTTTGTATTTGGTTGACTTTATTATCAAAATAACTATTAATCATGTATGGATTGTAATAATTTATTTTGCAGTTAAAATCATTACTGCTCAGCTTGTGGGAGCATGAATGAAAATGGGCAGTAATTTTTCATTCAGCTGCCCTCCAGTATTTTAAACAGAAAGGCAAGGGACAATTGAGAGCTTTAGTATGATCTTCACGATCAATGTTGTACATGGTCTGTAATTAAAAAGTAGTTTAACATCTGACTTCTGTTGAGTCCTGAGTACAAAAATCTGACATATTTTACTAAGAATTTGGGTCTGCCCCAAAACTAGAGGCATAGTCTTTGGAATTGCCTCAAAGTTATAAGAGCACAGAGTTATAAAAAGCAATGGGGCACATTTCTGCAGCTTATAGAGACTATCAAAAAGGGTAGGCTCCACCTACCTTTAAGGTACCACCTTAAAATTAGTGATACCTAATTGTCTTTCACATTCATTTTCCCTCTCAGTTCATGTTCCGTTCTTCAAAAATCCTTAAATAAAACTACCCAAAATCTGAAGTTCACAGCTTGGTTCATCTGTCCATTTCTGTCTTCTAAAGCAATGAATTCTTTCCCTTTCCAAGCCATCTTGACTCAGAGTGCTAGTGTCAATGTGTGGGTGTTCAAGCAGAATCATTATCACTTGTTTAGCCCTTTAAAATAACATTTCTGGTATTTAAACAAAACAAAAACAACAGGGTAATTGTTTGCCTTGCCACTGTGTGCTACAGCACTTTCTTCTTTGACAGAGTCCATACTGAGTGGCTGCGACTCAGGGTTGGATGGGCAGGTTTCTGGTCATACTTTCATCGCTTCTGTGAGTTGGATTAAATTAACAACAGTCAGAAGGACTTTCAAGCACTATGAGACTAGAAAGGACAAGCTCGAGAGGGCTTCATTTTTGTTCTTTTCCTTTTCATGATCTATTAAGTATGCAAATATCTTCTGAAATAATAACTGTCCAACATTATCTTGCAAATTTTGCTACAAATATTGACTACTCTACTAGTAGTTTGTAACTGATGTAACTACTTCTTTCCCTGCAGCAAGGAAATATTACAAAAATTCCAAACCCTGTTAAATTCAATCCAAACTTAAAATATTTACCAAGCTGCACAAAGTGATAGTCTCCAAATCATACAAACCCTGGCATGTCTGCAGCTTATTGCCTGCCAATAGTCCCAGCAACTGCAGTGGAACTATTTGTAATCTTAGAATAGGATAGGTAGGCAAGTGCTCTAGGATGAAAGCACTCCTCACATCCAAAAACAGAGCCTGAAGCTCGTGCTAGCTGCATTATATGATTGAAGGTCTAACAAGTCCTCAAAGCACTGAAAAGAAATGTCAAGTGCACCAGAGTCAGCCCAGGGTTTGAAGGTCAAACCAAGCATAACTTAATTTCTTTTGCTCAGGCTTTCTCTGGAGCAGATTCAAACAAAGTCCACTCAGGATATTTGATGAAACAGAGAAAATGCAGCAGCAAAAATTAATCTAACATTTCATTCAAGATTAGTTTGAGAATCTAATTATAACTGTTCTGTGATATAAAATAACTACCTTCAAGCTTTCTTCCATCCACGAGTCTAAAAGACCTTGCAAGAGCAGAGAGGCCTCTAGTCACCATCATTTAGGGAGAACAACCTTCTTTGTGTGCCAGGGTCATGTAAACAAGAGAATCCACTTCCCAAATCACTGACAACTTGAGACTTGAGCAAGACTCCAAATTTTAAAAAATTGTCAAACCAAATCAAGGGTTCAGATATTTTTCTGGGAACCATCTGCAAATAAAAGGCTTTTAGAGTGGGCTGAAACACAATTATGTGCATCTCTGTGCTGCCAAGAGAAACAGAGGAAAGCATTGAAAGCCTGGAAGCACTGAAATTAATCCAAGAGCATGAGCAGACAGTTCCTGCGACCAGAAGCCTGGCTGAAGGCAGAGAGATGAGCTGCACACAGAGAAACATCCCTGTGCATCTGTCATCACCTGAGGGCCATGGAGATTTTCAGGGCAGGGTGCCAAGGAGAAACTCCTTGGGCACCTCCCCTTGCTCAGACTGGCAGAGGTAAATGGGCCTTGGTCACAACAACTGAGCTTTCTAGACACCTAATTAGCATATATTATGAAAGTTCTATTTGAACTGCTGTTTCTGACAATGTGGTGTCTTCCTTACAGGCCACATGTGGCCCGTCATTTCCCTGTTCTCATGTGGCATTTCAGTCTCCAAGAAGTTGTCTCATCTCCAGCAGTAAGCAGGGAACTGCTGCCAGAAGAGAATTTTGCTATGGACTGTAGCTCTTAGTAACACCATAACAGCAATTCATCAAGTCCAGAGAATCACTACCATGCATTCCTGTAAATTCCCTATGTCCATCCAGAGCTGGTGATTTTACAAATCCACTGCATGAAAACAATTTTCCTGCCACCATTGCTTCCATTTTGCTTGTTTGGATTAAAAATGAGCAGGCTGACTACAAATAATGCCCTCCTTTAAAAAGAAAATTAATTTAGTCAGTATTCAGTCTGGAGCCCTTGGGAGCAGAAGGAGGGAAAGTAATACTATTCCTCAGTGGATAAGATCAGTTTTTACAGGCTGTGACCCTTTTAAGAGGCTACATCATGTCAAACTGCAAAAGCAAGGAAAGCAAGTAAAATAGAGAGAAGCAATGCTGAAAGCCACAGATGACCTACAACTACCTGGCTGGTCAGGATGACAGGAAGCCTCATGAGAAATTATGATGTCATGTTGTCAGTTGGGTTAATTTGTACTATTTCCTTAAGAAAAGAGAATAGAAAACAAATAGGACCTACTGGAACTAAAACTATCAGGATTTATAGGCAGTGGGCACCCTGCTGCTACTGTGAGCAGAAGCTGAATAAGTCTAAAGAGGACCTACAGGTAAACAAGGTAAACACTACACAGGCTTCCTGTCAAAAGTATCAGCCAAATATCATTTGTGGGTTAACAGGCTCTTAACAAAATACAACAGGTGCATCAAGACAGCCATGAAAAATTACTCAGTACTTAACATCTTTCATGGGAATTAGTTTGGTGATTTTTTTCCCAAATAGATCCTCTGTTCCACAGATTTATCTAAATAAATATCATGATGTCTCTGAACATTTTAGAGTAGGAGTTTTCTACAGTGGGGCGTTCTGTGAGTTGTTTCCTCAGAAGTGGCTTTTCTGTGTGATGTAACAATATATGAATGTCAAACAATAGCAAATGGCAAAATTTTTAGCAAAGCACAAGGAATGTGACTATGTCTTTTTACGCACAGATGAGCCTTGTTTACTTGCCTGATAATAAAAATATTTTTAAAAGGATGTTATTTCCTGTGTTTTCATAAGGACCAAACCAGCAAAACCTCATACAGAGACATGGAGGAACTGGACTAAGTCTCTGCAGGGCAGTAACAGAGTGCTAGTACCTTCCCAGCCCCAGCACTGTGAAGAGGCTAATCACCAGCACAGACCCTTCACCAGATGTGTGCAGCTGAAATGCTCAAAACAGCAGCAGTAGTTGCTGGTATACAATAGCTACAAGTTTCTTCTTCCCCCTATAGTTCTTTTCACTCCCTTCTGCTCCAGGATGACATCTTATGTTTGTAGAATTTCCACATTCGCCATCTCAAAGCCCATGTTCCTTGTCAGCCATAACACGAAGGATTTACGCCAGGCTGCACTTCCCCCACAGCAGAGACCTAAGGAGTTTCCTCTAAGAGGACCTATAGTGCTAGATCTTGCACAGGGTGATGTAGCACTGAACCCTGCATCAGAAGGGAGTTGACTCTGAGTCACTCTTGCAATACCCAACACCACAAAACACAGGATTCCCTCCCACCCTGCACCTACCCAACCTGGGATGACCCAGTGGCAGGCTGGGAGGGATGGCGAGAAGTCATTTCATCTTTCTGCTAGCCTAGGGCAGGAGGCTGATGACAATCCTGGCTGTTGCTTGTTCAACCAGTCCTTAAAAATCCCAAGCACACCCCCAGCCATTTTGCCGCACAGCATCTCCAACCAAGAGGAGTGTACTCCACTCCAAGCAGGAGTGCCACTACTTCTTATGCTATCTGCAAACCTCAATATTTGTTTTCTTTTTCTCTTGGTGTTTGAATGAATTTCCCTAGCCCCTTAGAAACCCCTGAACTATGTCAAGACATTCACCTTCTTGAAGGTTTTTTTACTGTGGCTACTGCTCACAACCAAATGGCCAGGGACCTTGCTCCTGAAAAATTTCAGACTCCTACCTAATTTCTATTTTTATCTTTATGCAAGTGATTCACACAGCCTTGTCTTCTTGCTTTGAGGGGAGTGTCAGAGCCTTCCCTGAGTTCCTCTGGAAGAGCATGACAGCATTTCTATAAGAAACCAGATTTCAGGAACAAAACTTTTACTGCCCTCACCGCAGCCAGTGCTTTCCATGACATCCAAGCTGCAGCAGCCCCAAGGGACTACTGATTCCCCCTGCTGAGGGCAGGAAGAGTCAGTGGAGACCAGTTCCTCTTTTTCAGCATTCACAACCTTGAGATGATGCTGAACCAGTATAAAAACAGGACCATACTCTAGCTCCCTGGGAAATGAGGAGGGAGTTTCCCAGAAAGAGCAGCTTACTATACCCTTTTGCATCCACAGCAGAAAAACTCCACAGACACAACTGACATTTAAAAAGAGGCTAATTGAGGAGTGTCTGAGAAAATACTATGTGTTCTTGATAATGAAATTCGAAAAAGAAAAAAAAAATAGAGAAAAAAAACATAAAAAGTAAAAAGGGATTCTTGCTCGAGTGAGTTAAAACAAGTAAAAGTGAAAGACCGAGGGTCACACTGTCTTAATTCCTTAATTCTTCACAGGATATAAATTTATGTTAATATTTTCCTGAAGACAATTCATTATTCTGGGCTTATTAAAAATCAATAGTCATCAAGAAGACTCCACTGTTATGCTGCCTTCTCTATACTAATTAAATCCTTTAGCTGCATTCAGACAGAATAATTACACACTCCAGCATACGTGAGTGCCTCATTATAGCTTTCTCCTGCGCCTTACAGTTCCCAGGGTGCTATAGTCTCATTTCTAGACATATCTATCAGTCAGATGAAGCTCCAGAGCACAGTATTATTTCCCCTGCAACAATTATAGTCTTATCTAGGCTATCTTGACTAAAAGCAGACCGCTTTTAAAAAGAATATTCTTATTAAAACAGAGC
>VWZG01011484.1:292-12325 GCA_013396735.1 Grallaria varia
GGCATTAGCAGGCTGCTCGCGGGCTCGGCAGCAGCCGTCCCACTCGGCCTCCGTTCCCAGACAGCTGATTGAAGGGGGCTTTTCTTCTTTTCATTGCTTCATTAATCTGGAGCAATGCACAGCCTCTAAGTTGGAGTGGGCTGGGGCCGCCTGCTCGGGGACGTGGCACCCCAGGATGCAGTGTCCTGGAACGAGAGCTGCCAGACGGGTGGGAGTTCCAGTGGAGCCTTCGGCACCTGCGGGAGCACCGGCACCTGGTTCTCCAGCCTCGTCTGACCGCGGCCCTTGGCTTTGTGTTGCAGCTTCCCTCCTTCGCCCGCCGCTCAAACATCCTCACGGGGCTGCAGGACCCGGCCGTGGACACCAGGCCCAAGCTGGACCTTGGCTCCTCTGGCAAGAGCCAGCAACACCAGTATGAACTCAACAGCAAGAAGCACCACCAGTACCAGCCCAACGGCAAGGAGAGCAGCATGAAGCACCAGTCCCACAGCAAAGGGAAGTATTACTACCAGCTGAACAGCAAAAAGCACCACCACTACCAGCCGGACCCCAAGATGTATGAGCCCCATTACCAGCCCAGCAGCAAGGAGCCACAGGGCCAGGCCTGCTTGGACAGTAACAAGACCCCCCTGGTCACCCACCCGGACAAGTGGGCTCATGGCCCAGCCAAAAACCTGCTGGGCCCAGTCAAGAACCTCACAGCAGACAACAAAAACGGGGCTGAGAAGAACCTGTCCAGCGGTACTGGGCCACCTCCCCGGGACAGGGTGACCACCAACGGCCTTGGGGGAAAGATGAAGATAGTCAAGAACAAAAACAAGAACGGGCGCATTGTC
The DNA here is from genome assembly GCA_013396735.1 of Grallaria varia. Lineage (NCBI taxonomy): Eukaryota > Metazoa > Chordata > Aves > Passeriformes > Formicariidae > Grallaria > Grallaria varia. Next base: position 1,129 of record VWZG01011484.1, read on the forward strand.
ATCGTCATGAGCAAGTACATGGAGAACGGCATGCAGGCGGTGAAGATCAAGTCCGGGGAGCCTCCCCGGAAACGGGCTGCAGAGGAGAGGACTCCAAAGAAGGGTGGGGAGGAGAAGGTGGAGGCTTGGAGGAAGCCAGGGGAGGAGAGGGTGGTGGGCAGCAATGCCCTGAGCAAAGCAGAGGGTGAGGGGCGGCAGCCCCCCCCAGAGCTGGACGAAAGTCCGCAAAAGACTCCCTTGGCCAAGGAGCTGTCCCTTCCTCCAGCAGAGCAGCCCTTGCAGCTCACCACCAAGCCGGACCTCGTGCCCTGGTCCTTGAGTCCTGTGCGTGAGCACAGCCCTTCCTCCATGGGACTGAACCTCTCCAGCGCTGGCTCGCGGAAGCGCTGCCTGTCAGAGCCACACGAGGAGCGGGAGCCCGGCAAGAAGCGCCTGACGTCCCGGAGCATCAGTGCCCCCACCTGCCTCAGCCCCCCCGCACCAGAGCGGCCGGAGCCGCCTGCCCAGCCCGAGGTCATCCTGCTGGATTCGGACCTGGACGAGCCCATAGACTTGCGCTGCGTGAAGCCGCGGGCAGAGGGTGAGCTGGCCCTGGCACAGGTGAAGCCAGAGGTGCCGCCGCCACCACCGGCTGAGGAGCCAGCCACAGAGCCTCCGCAGCCCCAGGAGGCCGTGGAGGAGGAGGAGGAGGAGGAGGAGGCTGAGTCCCTGCAGGAATTCAAGCCCTTCTTTGGGAATATAATTATCACAGACGTGACCGCAAACTGCCTGACCGTGACCTTCAAGGAGTACGTGACGGTGTGAGGTGGGACAGCGGCTGCTCCCCATGGGAGCTGCCCGCCTGTCCCAGGGCCACCGGCCCCACAACCTCCTCCAAGGTACTGGTGCCCCTTCCCCGGAGCCCGTGTACCCCTGCCCACACCACGGCGGCCAAGCCTGCCATCTCCCCTGAGGGGACGCCGGGACAGGGCCGGGCACAGTGGCCGTCCCTGACACGTGGGGTGACCTTGCGGCTGCTCCCACCCTGTGGTCGAGGGCTGCCTCAGGACCTGCGGGCGATGGGACACTCCAGGATGGGACCTGCCAGTTACTCAGAGTTATAGTATTATATTTTAACAGTGCTAACTTGTCGAGTGATTCTTGCTCCCGTTTGTACGTGGTGTTATTGAAATGTATTGTTTGAGCTGAAAGCTGGTCGCTCCCTGGCCACGCTAATATATTTATTTGTAGGTATTTATATAATGAAATATAAAGCCTAGATTTATGGAGTCCCTAGATCACCTTATAAACTATATCAAACGACTATTTTCTGTTCCTTTTTAACCATTGAGCATTTGTTAGTCTCAGCCCCTTGCCCTCCCCACAACCCGCAGGACCACCCCCGTATATATTTTTTGATACTGTACACGTGGTGTTTCTATGTGCAAAAAAAAATGGTTATCTAAAGCTAAATGAGCTATTATAGAAATTGCTGCTATTAGAAATGTCTAAACTATAAGCTTCCAATTATTAATTGCTTGAATGTAAATATTAAATGGAGATGTTGAAAGTGCATTTGATGTTCTGCAGCTAGTGTAGGTCGGAGTGCAAAGCCCAGTTGCTGCGAGCTGCCAGCGGCACGTCCTGGTCTGAGGGCTATGTCATGGGGAAAGAAATGTATCATGCAATCATGGCAAAGGACTATAAACCTTTACAAAAACTACTGGGATTTGGAGTCCTTTTGTTACGGCATAGGGATAGCAGGTCCCTCTGCAGGCAGGCTGTGGATGGGCTGCCCCACAGCAGGTGCCTGCAGGTTAAAATACCAGCTCTGAGGTGCAGCATATTGAATATTGTCCTGAGTTTTCACACAGAGTGTCCTGAACACAGTGCTGAGGGCACCCTGTGTTCTGGGTGGACAGCAAGGCTGTAGGAACCTGGTATGGTGCATCCCTCTCCCCACAGTGCTGAGGCAGGGCTGGCCTTCTCCAGAATGGTCTGCTTGACATCTGTGATGGGAAACTGGGAAAGCTGCAGAAGCACAGGCTGGGAGGGTAGACCAGTGAGTGGGTGATGGCTGTCATCCCAGTGGCCTCGTCCCAGTGTTGGGGAGGGTCACGGTGAGATGAGAAGTTGAACAGAAAGGAAGATGGTCCAAATTCCACCCAGAAGGATGCGGATGTCTCTGAAGGAGATTAATAATTCCTGGAGTCCACTGGAAAATACAGCACAGGGCTGATTGTTTACAAAATGGCTCACAGGGTGGTGGCAGCCCAGCAGTGGAGCCTGTCTGTGGGTGGCCCAGATACAGCGCTCGCCCCAGAGACCCCCTGTCACCTCCCCAAAAAGAGTCAAGTGCTGGGCAGTGCTGCTGTCTGACCTCCTGCCAGCAAAACCAGCTCCACTGCCAGCCTGCCTTCTCTTGGGCTTTTTGTCAAAGTTGATTTCTCTTCCAGCAAAGGTCTTGGTTGGAATATGTCCCTGGGGCTGTGCGGGTGACAGGCCGGGGCTGCTGCAGAAGTGGTGTTGGGGCAGGTGCAGGTGAAGCCCAGCCCGCACGAGGGGGTGCCCAGGGATGAGTTGGTGGGAAGCATTTCCCTGCCATCCCAGGCTTCACTATCGGAGCACATGATCAGAAATGATGCATTTCCCTTGATTAATTAAGCTAATGGTTATCTGAAAACAAAAATGGCATGGAAGAGGAGACGCATGCTCAGAATGCAAAATGTGATTTATGAAAGGGGAAGTGCGGCTCGACAGACAGTGGCGGGAGCCAGTGCAGGAGTGGGGCCGGGCTGCAGCTCCGGGGCAGGGCGGCTGCCAGGGCACAACTTGCTCTTTAGCCACACAAAGGTAAATGAAACCAACAGGGTTTCTCACAAATAGCAGGTTGTGTCCTTGAGTGTGGGCTTGCAGGCTCCTGGCCAGAGCCTGAGCATCGCTGCTGCTGCTGCTGCCGTGAGCCGGCTCGGCAGCTTCCTTCCCTGGGCTGTAGGTGTGTGAGGCTCGGGGCAATTAATAACTGCTCGCAGGTTTGCAGTAGCACAGCTCATTAGCATTTCTGAAAATGGAGGGTGTTGTGTTCCCAGTTTTGAAGGAAACACTGTCCCTCTGAGCGTGTGTTTCTGAGTTGCCTCCCCTGTGCCCCCCATCCCCTGGGCGCCCCGACAGCCCCCTCTGTGCCGGCAGCAGCCGTGGTTGTTTTGAGGCTCCGTTTCCCGGAAACCACACAGCCAGATATTTCTTACTTTAATAGTTTGATCATGTTTATCACAACTCTGGCAGCTTCCTGTGCTGTGAAAGGTGTGATAAGTAGTTACTGGTTTAAAAACTGCGCCCTTCCCTGGCTGGGCCGGTTGGCTGGCAGAGATGAAGTGTTTGGATCTGAATTACTTATTCCTGCCGCTCTCTTTCCCTATTAAATGCATCAAATCTAAATGCCTGTTACTGAGCAAATTAATGGTGAGCTCACGATGTCTTCCAATGGTTATCGGAGTGATCCAGGGTGAGATGGAGCATCACCATGCTCCATTAGGAAGACTGGTGTGCACTACATTTAATGTATTTCCCATGAATGCGTTAACCTCTCCTTGGTTTGGATTTATTCCAGACAAATGTTTGCTGATATAAAAGGAGAATTTGTGTCCTTCTTTGAGCCCTCCTGGAAGGGCTTGATGGATCCACAGCCCTGCACAAAGGAGGAGCTGCGGCTGTGTGCTGATGCTTTCAGGTTCTCTCATCCCTGTGGTGGTACCAGTGCCTGCACCAGTACTGGGCTGGGATCCAGCTCCATCACCAGTGGTTGCTGTGGCTCTGTGAGGTTTCAGGAGGTGTCAGTGTGATCCCTGCTCCACGGAGGGTGATGGAAACACCATCCCCAGGCACTGGCCATGGGGCAGTGGCATCGTGGGCCCTGGGGCTGGGTGGAAGGGCTGCATCCCTGGGGTGAGGATCCTGTAAAGGAGAAGGAAGTTCAAAAAACACATAACATAGGGCAGATGTCTTTTAACCAGAAAAAGAAACAGCCTCATGGGAATGGAGTGGTCCAGTCTGGGAATGGGTCCAGACTTCCAGGTTCAGAATGGGAATGGGAGAAGAGCTTCTCCTGGAGAAGGGCAGAAAGTGTAGGTAGCCATATGCTGTGGGAAGTAGAGAATGTCCCAGGCAGTTGGGGCAGTCATTGCTTTCGCTCATCCATGGGTGGGGGCAGCTTCTCCAGGCAGTCATTGTGCATTTTGTGGGATTTTTCCTTTGTTTTTCCTGTTCTTCTCTTGCTTTGATGTGCAGTGTCAGGAGGTGACTCTGTGACTTTGCTGAGTGCAGTGGCCTCAGCATCTGTGCCCTGTCAGAGAAGTCAGCAAGAAAGTAAAGCATTTATGGTCTCATTCTGGGGGGAAGCCCACAGATTGGGCTGCTTTTCTAGGCCTATCCCCTCAAGCACAGTTGTGCACGTTGGCTGCTATAAACAATTTTACCTGAAACTGGATCCAGTGGGGCTGATCCAGCAGCCACTGAGAGGGTTTACTGGGTTTTTGGAGGGGGGGGTGGCCCTCTGTGTGGGAGAGCTGCTGTGGGAGGGCAAGACTGAGGTGCAGCCCCCTCACCAAACTGGGGCAGCTGGTGAGGGGACAGCAAGAGGATGGCAGGAGGGCTTCCCTGCTTCTGCCCTATCCCTGAGCCCCCACGCCTCTGTCATCCCATAGGGCTACCTCTGGTTTGAGCAGTCGAACAAGCCTGGCAGTAGGAAATCCTCAGTCTCTCCGCAGATAAGATCATTTGGATTCAGCCCAGATTCATGTGAGATCTGTGTCAGAGGAGACCGAGGAGACAGCCACAAGGACACGACTGTTTACGTTCTTACCAGAAGAGGAAGGCGGCTGCATAGGGTTGGCACAACCCAGACCATCTCCAGGTGCTTCCAGAGCCGCGTTGAGTGACTCTTGAGGGTCCCCTGTGCCCAGGAGAGCTCCTGCTGCCCTCTGGGCTGGGGACAATCCTGTTCTAGGCAAACCGAAGCAGCTCACGTGTTCACAGGGCAGATGGGCCAGCGGTGTCTGACCTAACCATGGCTCTGTGGCAGGGTTTGGCCTCAGGGGTGGGATGGAGATGGAGGCTGAGCTCCTGGGCACCCTCACTGTGCCCCTCAGAAGGGACTCCCTGATGGCTGCAGGGAGTGACGGGGAAGGGGACAGGGTGGGTGACATGGGAGAGGAGCCGAGGTGGCTGCAGCTGGATGCATGCAGCCTGCTGGGGAAGGAAAAGAGAGTTGGTGGTGAGTTGGAATGGAGATTGAAAAAGGAAAAGTGGTGCAGCTGCCCATAGGAGCCATCCCTGGTCTCTGTTGGCACACAGAGTCTCGTGGACACTGGAGGGGTGTTGCCTTTGGGTGCAAACAGGAGAGAAATTAGGGTCTCTGTAAGGATGACAGTTTGGGGCAGGCCCCGGCAGGGCTGAGGGTGACTGGGGTCTCCTCCCCTGGGCTGGGACCCGCTGGTGCCTCCCGTCACACGGAGAGATCCCAGGCTCATCTGGGAGCCATTTACCAGCACCTCCTAAGGTCGTTTCTCACAGGAGCCATCAGTTCAGCTGACACCTTGATGTAGTTTAAAGCAAACTGCAAACATGAAGATTTATTTTTCCCAAAGGAGCAGGCATATAAAACACACTGTGCGACACAGCACAGGCTGGCAGGAAGCACCCTGGATCCCAGGAGCTGGGCCGTGTGCCATCCCTGGGTGACCCTGCTGGCAGCAGGCCCTGGGGTTCCAGGGTGGGGAGAGAAGGAAACTTAAACGCCAACTGCCAAACCCTCCCGGAGCCCCAAACCCTCCAGGAGCCCCGTCAAACACCAGCACCTTTTCGCAGGGGACGGTGCTGGCTCCAGGTGGGGGGACAGATGCCAACCTGGCCAAGTGGCCAAGGTCGAGCTCCATCAGCACTACAGGCTCTGTCCCAGGAAGCTCCTGGGAAGTGGAGTATGGCCACACTCCCATTGTCCAGGGATTTTATATGTTGCCATGGGTGGGCACAGCCTCTCTGGCATAAAAGAGCTTAGTTGGAGGTGAAAAGGGGATAATCTAAACCTTTCAGATGTGTTGCTGTTATGCTGTAGCAGCCAGGGCAAAGTCTTGAAGATAGAGAAAATAAATTTAAAAGACTTGGCTATTATGAAAATGCATTAACAACAGCCGGAATGGAGGGTCTGAACTGATGGAAGCTTCAACAAATGTGTATTTAATGATGTATGTAAAAACCGTGCTGAGTGAAAAATTCTGGTTGGGCCACTGTGAAGCCGTGTCACCTGGGATGCCCCTGGATGCTCCATCTTCGTCCACAGCAGGGATGAGCCCGGGATGTACAGGACAAGGAATGGTGGTGTTTGGTGACAGCCTTGAAATGAGCCGCAGAGGGAAGAACGTGCCCCAGGGAAGGGCCCAGCCCGGGACCCTGGGTTTGCCCCTTCCTCTCGTGCCCAGCGCAGGATCGTTGTCACTTCGTTTATGAAGCACAAGAAGAGGAAAACCAGGATGACTCAAACGTCACACGCTATCCCTCGGCTGAAGCCAAGGGTGGAAAATCGCAGCCTCCCAGGGCCGGGAGCAGCGGGCTCGGCCCCCGCGTCTGCCGCCCGCCCGCCCGCTGCCGCCGGGAGCCGTGGGGGGCGAGCCCAGCCCGGGGGCGGCCCGTGGGGCCGGGGGCTCCAGGGGCTGCTTCGCGGAACGTGCCACGCCGCGTGGGCATCGCCACGCCGGCCCTGAGGCGGNACCGGGCGGGGGCCGAGCCGGGCGGGAAGGGCTCCGCTCCGGGCGGCGCGCCGGGAAAGGGGCGGCGAACCGCACCGGGGAGCGGGGTGGGCAGCGCTGGGGAGAGCGCCCCGGAGCCCCAGAAAATGCCCTTGGTGAGAGCCTGGGCAGCGCGTTTCGGAAGATGGGGGTTGGGGTTTTGAATTTCTGGGTCCCTGTCCTGGTGCCACCCCATCTCCCGTGCCCGGGGCCAGATGCCCCCTTCCATCGCCAATGGCTCGGGCTCCTCAAGCTCGGGGAGCTGCTCGGAGCTCACAGCCCTGGGGACGTGGGAAAAGAAATATTTTATATTTCGTCTGAAAGATAAAAAAAAAAAAGAAAAAAGAAAAAAAATTAAAATGGAGAGTCAGGTTCTTTTTAATACCAAATACAAGTTTCAGGGAGGGGAGGGTCTGTTCGGTATCAAGGAGACACCAAAGCATCTCAAAGCACAAAATACATGGTAGTATTCACATATGCTTGGAAACGTTAATTTTCACATATGTTAGTAATTCCACATGGCTGAAAAATGAAGGCTGAAGCGTTGTCGCCGCTGTACCCATCCATTTGCTGTGCGGTGCAAGCCAGGCTGTCATTTTAACATCAGGAATGTGCGCTGGGTCCAGCCGTGACACTGTCTTTCCTCCGCCTGCGTCCTTCTGTCAAATGAAGTCACCAGCAACACATAAACCAGGGGGACTCATGGTGGGTTGTGCAGAGAAGCTGCGGTGGTCGGACCCCAGCGGTGCCTCCCCTCTCCCCGGCTGGTGGAATGATGCCTTATCTCGAGTTTAAGAGCTCAACCTGACCCTGAGCCATTTTTAACCCGAGCTGGGAAGAGCCCGCCCTGGGTGTCTCTCTCTGCTTTGAAAAATCCTCCTCTGGCTCCACGGAAGCCCCTTTCCTGACGTTTTTCCTTTTTGTAGCTCTGCCACCTGAAGCAGACCCATTTTCCCAGGGTTTGATGCTTTGCTGCCTAGAAGATACTTTAACTCTCTGGACTCAGAAACAAGTCCTTGAGTGGACCCCTAACAAGAAGGCGTCTAATCTATTGTATCCCATTTCCATATTTTGTGCTGCAAGCAGCAATCTGTGGTTCAGCAGCAGCGGCTGAGCAGGGACGAGCATTATCACAGGAATTCCTTCCGTCTCTCGCCTGAATATACGACAAATAAGCCTCGGCCATGGCATTGTCTCTCTGCTCTCGGGCTGACAAACTTAACTCTGCTTTCTTTCTCTGGCAAAGGAGTTCTGCCTTTGCACGGTGCCACACGCCGCCCCCCACCCCCGCCCCGTGGCACATTTGCTGCCTGGTGCCACGTCCTGAGTGCCGGGAGATCAGAACGCCGAGCTGCGGTGTGGCACAGGGATCGTGGAAGTAGCACTCCCGTGGCCGTGGGCTGAGAGCGGCCAGCCGGGAGCTCAGCACAGCCCGCTGCGAGCTGGAGCTCCGCGGGGCGGGGAACCTGCGCGGGGCCACCTGGGCCGGTGCCCTGCGAGATGCTCAGTCACGGAGCAGGTTGCGATGAGGAGGGGGCTGCTGCAGAGAACCGCTCGGTGCCGGGGCTCAGCCATCCCTGGCGGGGGCCGGGACCTTCCACCGCCGGGGCGGGCTGGGCTCCCAAAATGTGCCCCTTCCCCTGCCCCTGGAGAGGAACCGTGCCAGGACAAGCCAATAGCTGAGCCTGCCCGGGGAACTAGGAGCCACCCCGGCAGCAGCGGGGGCTTTGAGGTCAGGGATCGCTCTGTCCCCGCATCCATTCAAGCCTGCCGGAGAAGTTCAACACCAAACCCCGGCGTCAGGGACCGCCGTGTGCAGCCGCTCTCGGTGCCACCGGCAGCTGTGGCACCCGGCGGGTCGGGGACAGGAGCAGGGACGGCACCGCCACCGAGGAAGGTTTCCCGTGTGTGCAGGGGACCGAAGGCAGAGCCAGGCGGCGGTACTGCTCGGTGTGTGGCACTGGTGAGCCCGCTTTTGCGTGGAACAGCCTCCGGTAGCTCAAAAGAGACACTGAAATATTGGAGAGGAGTCGGGAAGAGGCGGAGGGATGGCGTGGGGGCGCGGGGAGCCACAGAGTGGGACGCAGGGGTGCCCAGCCTCCCGAGGGAAGGTTAAGGATATTTTGATCGGCCCGTAAACCTCTCCCAGGGAAGAAATTCAGGGGCTCCGCTGAGCTTTTCTTCCATAAATGCAGACACGGCAGAATCCAGCGGCTGAGTCCACACCGGCAGGAGCTGGAGCTGGAATGTGGTGCCATTTTCACCGCGTCAGAAAAAAAACATTCAGGTGGGAGGGCAGAATCCAGTTTGCCTGGCATGGCTGGGAGAGAATCCCAAGATCCAGCCCTAGGTTCCTGCAGCAGGAGGCAAAAGCGAAGGGAGTCATCCACAGCCTGCTGGACAAGGGTGGGCGGTGGGGGCTCATAGTGCCCCCCCGTCGGCCTTAAACCCCGCACCCGGATATATTATACACCCCATGGCCCGTCGTGCCCTGCTGGGTTTTGTGTCTTTTTCGGTGGCTTTTGTAAGATGAATCCCTTCTCCAGGGCGCTGCCCGCACCCCACCGCACACAGGCACCTCGGGGTGCGGGACAGCGGCTGCGGCGTGGGGCTCCCTCTCACCGGGTGCTCCCACGCGCGGCCGCGGTGTTGCGTGTCCACATGTCAGATAGCAGCTGCGGGGAAGCGGAGCAGAGGTGGGACCCCCCCGCCTGTGGTCCCGTGTGGGACCCGCAGAGCTGTTCGTAGCGGGACCGCGGGGAGGGGACAGTGGGAACTGGGGGCAGGAGACAGAGAAACGGAGAGAGTGAGGGGCCCGGGGGTAAGGTGGGGAGGGGGGAGTTTCCTCCTAGACAAATTGGAACGGAGCAGGGCAGAGACCGGGGATCCGCCCGGAGACGGTGCAACACCGGGGGTTGGCGGGTCTCGGCGTCTGGGGGTGCCCAGCGAAAGCCGGGGCGCTGGGAGGGGCCAGGGCAGCTGCTGGTGAGGTCCGTGGGCACCCAGCGCCGGAGGCAGGATAAGGCTCCCCCTCCGCAAACACAGGGCGAGCGGGCGGTCCCGAGGACACCGGCCGGCTNNNNGGGGCGGCCCGGTCAGGCAGGGGATGCCCGGCCCGGCTCGTCCCAACCCGGGTGGGGCTTCCACCCGCATTGCCGCAGTGACGGGCGGCGGAGCGCGGCCGGGCCGGCGGGCTCGGCGCGGCGCTGCATTGCAGCACTGCAGGAGCCCCCTCCTTCCCCGCTCCCTTCTCCGCCCTCCGTCGCCGCTCAGCTCCGGAGGCCCAGCCCGGGGCACGCACCGGCCCCGCCGCGCTCCGTCCCGCTCGCGCGGGGGCATCTGCCGCGCTGGGATCTCCCGTGTCCTGCCACATCCGACCCCTTCCCCATCCCGGGAATGCAGCCGGCGGGGAGGGATGCGCATCCACCAGCGGGGTTCCCCGGGTGGTGTCAACCGGGCGTTCATCAAACTCCGCGGCGATGGAGGGACAGGCCCGCCCCGTCGGGGCATCCGCCATTCTGCCCTCCCATCTCCGCGTCTCTGCTGCTGTCCCGCGGCTCGTCCCGGCCGCCTCCCGCCGTCCCTTCGCCGCCCTCCCCGCCGGTCTGGTCGTGCTGCCTGCCCCGACGGGCTGTCCGGTCCCGCGTGGGCCAAGCACTGCCCGGCGCCGTCCCCATGGGTTTCCCGCGAGGGCGTTTGGGCTGGTCCCGCGAGGAGCCGGGACCGCCACCGGTACCGGCAAGGCCGAAGGGTGCCGTGCTGTGTGGCACGGCCCCGCCGCGGACCCTTCCCAACAGGACGTCTTCCCCGGCCGTCGGGGCACTTGCGCTGCCCGTGCAGCGGGGAGAAGGAGGCGACCGTCTCCGCGTCCCCGGTCCGTCGTGAAGGGAGGCTGGTGACCGCGCTCCGGGATCCTCCGCTTGGGGACAGCGGCCCGGAGATCGGTGCCAGACCCGCGTGACAGGGTCCTGCATGGATTCAGTCACGACCCTCGGGTGCCGCCTGCGCGGGGCGCGAAGGGGAGCGAGGCGATGCCGGTGGGAAGGTGTCGGCGGCTGTCCCGCGTCCCGGGACCGGCCCCGCTGCCAGGTGCGGCGCGGCGGGGGTGGGAGGCAGCGGGGCCGTGGGTCGCGAACGCCTCGGCACAACGGGGGCCCGTTCCCAAGGCTCCCGCTCTGTCTCTGCTTTGGGAAAACGCCAGCACGGTAACAAAATGGCGGGGAAAGGGTGGGATTGTCACGGCGAGCCCTGCGGCGCAGCCCGGCCACCCCCGGCCCCGCCCGCCCGGGGCTCGGGGCGCCCGTCCCGGCGGAGGGAGACGGCGCGGGGGTGCCCCGGGCTGTGCTGCCGCCCGGACCCGCGGCCCGGCTGAGCTTCGATGGAGATGCAGCTGCAGAAAATGGCTGCTCGGCGGAGCCCGCTGAATCCTGCCACGG
>VWZG01011484.1:19269-30873 GCA_013396735.1 Grallaria varia
GGTTAAATCCGCGCCTGGGGGGGTGTGTGTGTGTCTTAAATCCGCGCTATTTTTCATTGTTGCATCCCCCTCGCCCGCCCCCTCCGCCGTGTTCCACTCCCTGCGTGGGGCGTTGCGGGGGGACCTTTGTTGCGGGGCGGTTTGTCGCGGTTTTTCGCTCCACGCGTATTTATTTTCCTCGCTTCCCATCCGCAGGGCCGCATGGAATATCTGGTCAAATGGAAGGGCTGGTCGCAGAAGTAAGTCACCCGTGGGGCCGGGGGGCTGCACCCCCGCTCCCCCTTTGTGCCAGAACCGGGACTGGGTTCCTCCTTTTATGCCCCTGTTTTTTATTTTATTCATCTTGCCCCTTCCTGGCTCTCCTCACGTCCTTCCCTCTCTGTGTGCCCCCCCAGGTACAGCACTTGGGAACCCGAGGAAAACATCCTGGATGCCCGGCTGCTCGCAGCCTTCGAGGAGAGGTACAAGGCCTTTAGGAGCTGTAGCACTTGTGCTTGTAAATATGTTGCTGTCTTGTAGCTATGCTGAATTGAAGCTTTGGTTCTTTTAACACCTCTAGGGAGCGAGAAATGGAGCTTTATGGGCCCAAAAAGCGAGGCCCCAAGCCCAAAACCTTCCTGCTAAAGGTAAGGAGGCCGGAGCCCGCGCGGGAGGGCTGCGCGCCAGAGCGGGGGGCTCTCTCCGGCCCCTTTGGAGGATGCTCCCCTCAAGGGTGGCCTCTCGTAAGTTGTAATTACGCAGCCGAATGGCAGGATAATAAAGTCACCGGGTGATTTATCTTCTTTGCAGGCCCAGGCAAAAGCCAAAGCCAAAACCTATGAATTCCGCAGTGACTCTTCCAGGGGGATCCGGGTGCCGTATCCTGGCAGGTCCCCCCAGGAGCTGGGCTCCACGTCTCGGGCTAGGGAAGGACTCAGAAACATAGCCCTGGCCCCCCAGGGCAGCTCCAGCACCAGCACCCCCAAGGCAGACGGCATCCGGGACCGGGTGATCCGCGTGGAGGAGAAACCCGGGGAGACCCCCAAAAAGAGGGGCCCCAAGCCCAGGAAGGAGCTTTACAAGGACCTGGCGGAGACTCTGGATGCCTCCAAGAGGAAACTGGGGGAGCCGGGGGACAAGGTGGGGGACTACCTGAAGGCCAGGAAGATGGAGGAGGCGGCGGCGGGGGCGGCCAAGTTTGGCTCGGGACACAGCGTGATCCAGCTGGCCCGGCGGCAGGAGCCCGAGCTGCCCGGCGCCCCGGGCGGCCCCAACCGCGCCGAGGCGGGCGCCGAGACCTTCCCCCCGCGCCTGGCCAAGCACCGCGCGGACTTTCTGGACGCCAAGGGGCAGGGGGGGCTGGACCCCGGTGGGCCCAAGCTCCTGCACGGCACGGTGAGCCCGGGCGCCGTGGGCGGCCTGTACCGTGACGGCGTGGGGGGCCCGGCGGGGCGACCCTCCCTCATCGCCAGGATCCCCGTCTCCAGGATCCTGGGGGACCCCGAGGAGGAGTCCTGGAGCCCCTCTCTCAACAACCTGGAGAAGGTGGTGGTAACTGATGTGACCTCTAACTTTTTGACCGTCACCATCAAGGAGAGCAGCACGGACCAAGGATTCTTTAAGGAGAAGCGATGAGTTTGCTGGAGGTGGTGCTGGGGTTTTCTTCAGTCAGATCCAGACAAAAGCTTGGTTAGAGCTTGGTGGGCCTCTCTTTTTTTTATTTTTTATTCTTTTTTCCTTTTTTTTCCTTTTTTTTTTTTCTTTTGATATTTGTCCTGGAGAGAATTTAGAAACTGTCCTAAATTCATTAACTCATCTTTTGTTATTGGTTTTTTTTTTTTCACGTCTTACATTTCGTTGGAAAGATTATCTCTAGAGTTATATTTTCTATTAGATGTAAATATGTTATTTAAGAAAAAAATGCTTATATATATATCTATATATATATATTTCAACTCTGAGTTGTTTTATTTAAATGGAGACAACAGTGACTGCTCAGTTGCTCCTAGAAAGGACAATAAAACTGAGAACTAACGAGTTCACGCATCTGCCGCAGGAGCCGGTGTACATAAGTGTTCATAGCTAAGTATGTGCTGGGTTTTTTAACTGTTATTTTTCATATGATGCTATGGATGGTGGAGGGGGACGTGTTCCTCCCTTGGAGGGCGAAGTGCCCGGATTTCTTGATTGTGATTTAAGGTGTTGCTTGTACAATCAAGTGTGCTGTGTCCAGAACTGTTGCCCTTGACAGTTGACGTGAGCACTTGAATTCACAGTGTTGGTGGGGATGGGGTGTTTCCATTCTAACAAAAAAAGTAATGTTGCTACAAAGTCGGGGCGGGGAAAAGCAGAAATCCATAAAAAGGCTAAAAGTGTTGAAGTATTAACTTGAATTCCCTTTTCTTGTGGAGGAGAGGAGGTTTGTGTGTATAAGGTTCCTGAGGGGTGATACTGAAATGCACTTTAATAGAGTTGTCGTAGCAGTTGTGGGAGATGGGACTGAGCTGAGAATCTGTTTTCATTTTGTCTGGTCGCTTGATTCTGTTCCCCCACCCACTAAAAACAAAAAAACCCCAACAAAACCCCCCTCTGTTTACATTCCTGAAATGCCAGAGAGGTTGGGGAGGGAGCATCTCACTGCCCATATTTAGTTACTTTATTGTGCTATAGAAAGTAGATTATTATTATTTTTATTCCCAATCACAGATTGCTTCAGACTGTTGGAAGACTCCCCATAAAGTGTTTTGTAATATCCACATCCCTGTCAAATCCCAGAGCCACCTTTATGCATTCAGAGATAATAAATATTTCCCTTTCCTTACGCTGGTTAAACAATAGCCAGGAGGCAAAATATTCCTGTGTGGAGCAGCCCCGCCAGCTTGGATGGATTTTGTGCTGGATTTGCTTGTGGGATTCCTCCTGGCACTGGGATTCCTCCTGGGCTGGGGCAGGGCGGCGCTCCTGGCTCTGGCCGAGGTGCAGCGGTGGCCCTGCTGGTGGCGGCTGCTGGCGCTGCCGCCCCTGCTCTGCCGCTGCCCCAGCTCAGCCCCAGCGTGACACGGGCAGGGGCAGCGGGACCCTCTCCCTGCACGGAGCAGCTGCCCCGTCCCCAGGCCGTGCCCTGAGCAGCACTCGGAGGGGAAGCACAGGCCTGGGGAGCCAGAGGGCTGGAACTGGGCCACGTTCCCCGTGTCCCTGGCTCGAGGGGCTCATCGGGGGTGACTCCCGGGGAGCCTGAGGGTGGGGAAAGGGCTGGGTAAGGGGCACCCCTTCACTGGGGGGCCCGTCGGCATCTTCACCTTGTCGGGTCCCCTTCCCCATCCTTTTGGAATCCATGAGGTGCCCGATAGGAGGATGCTGGATTGACTGCAAAGGGAGCCATCAGTGTCTGAGAATTCAGTTTGTTTTTCCTTTTTTGTTTTTCTGTTTTGTTTTTTATTTTTAAGGCATATTTTGTGAAATTGAGGTTTTAACTTGGTTTGTACAAAGAGGCGATGCGCTGGTTCTGGTGCCAGTGCCAAAATGGGACACGGGTGTCGCTGGAGGATGATGAGGGGGTTGAGCTGCCCGTCCTCCCGTTGCCCCCAAAGCCAGAGGCTCCTTCCCTTGACCAAGAGCTCGGAGCCGCTCCTGCCCTGGCAGGGCCTCGCTCCAGCCCCGTGTCCGTGTGTCCCGACACACCCCTGGAGCAAACCATACCTGTGGGTGTATATGTGTGTCTGTACATAGTGACGTGTATCCTGCGTGTGTGTGTGTGTGGGTGTGTGCGCGTGAATTATTTAAATCTAAGACTTGTACAAAAACTGATTTGGCTAAATCTCAGTCTCAGAAGTGAAGCTTAACTACGTGTCTTCTGCCAGCCGTGAATGTCCATATGAGACCTGCTTTTTATGTCAGTTTAAATATATACTTTGTAAATAGAAACGTGTCTGCCTTCCCTTTGTGGTCCTGGCGCGAGGGGGGTCTGTGGGGCCGGGGAGCGCCCGGGACCACCGGGGGGTGCGTGCCGGGGCCCCGCCGGGGCGGGGGGCTCGGGGTCGCCCCTCCATCCCCAGAGCTGCAGTGCGCGGGCAGGGGGCTGGGAGCCGAAGGGGGAGGCGGGGGCGCCCCCGGACCAGCTCCCGGGGGACCCCGCTGAGGTCCGGCGGTGGCCGGAGTCGTGAGTGACCCCCGTGCGAGGAAGCGCGCCGGGCTCCGCCGCTCTGCCCTCCCGGCGGGGCACGGCCCGCGAGCCGCCCTCTGTGCGCGGGGCCGGGGGCGCCGGTGGGTTTCTCGCCGTGTCCTCGTTAACCTCCTTTTCTCCTTTGCGGGCGCCGCCGGCTCGGGGGCAGCGGGAGGAAGGGCCGCACAAGGGCGCCTTTGTGCCCCGGCGNCGCGCCGTGTGCGGACCCCCGCGGGGGAGTTGCGGGTGTTCCCCCGCCCCGTTGGCGGCTCGAGTTCCCCGCAGCCCGGCCGGGGACGCGGCGCTCCCGCAGCAGTGACCACGCGAGGCTGAAAAGTTTAAAAAAATATTTATTGATATGCTAAAAAAGAATAGTGGAAAAGTTACACAAAAGTCCCCACCCGAAGTAACCGTCTCCTAGTGTTTTCCTGCCAATAAATTAAAAGCAGCCTAGAGCTGAGGGGCTACACTGCGTTGGTGTCCGAACAGCGGCAAACGGCGCGGGGAGCGCAGGCGAGGGGCCGGCAGGGGCCGGGGGGCTGCGCGAGCAGGGCGGGATGCCGGCCCTTGGCCCCACAGCCCGCGCGCTTCCCCAGGGCACGAACATCTCCCACTTTTGTTCTTGGGAAAGGGAAGCAAACAAACAGCTGCAGTGTAAAGCAATTTCAAGTGTCATACAGGACCGATTTGGCTCTCTCTTTAATTAAAACGTACAAATCAGAGCAGTGACTGGCACAAGTTACAATTGTTTGTTTACACCCGTCCCTCAATTTCTTTCAGTAAAACCCTTCTCCTGGCTCTGGAGCCCTTCACACCCAGGCACACACCAGCTCAGAAACTCGATGCAAACCAAGCCCCTAAACTATCTCCATCTCTTCATGAACTCCAGGTGGTTTTTTGGTACAAAATATATATATAAAAATAGACTCAGTTTCTCAGATAGCTGAATCGGCCACCTCTTCCAGTCCAAAGGAAAACAAGGATGCTTAACCAGATTACACCTAGAGAAAATATCCATTCAATATACAAATACTGCAGGACTATCCCCATCGGAAACCCCTCAGAAAAGGACGAGTGACAAACCTTGAATTGCCTGTCTGACACCTGGCTGAAAACACCAACGCATAGCAGCAAACTCAAAAAAAAAGGAAAAAAAAAAAAAAGTAGACCTTGAATCCTAAATGGTACCAATGTAACCAGGGTCTGCACCAGCTTCCAACCCCTGTCCACAAAAGATTCCAATAAATCACTCACATGATGTGCCTTAGGGAAGCAAACACCAATGGGAACCGTGTTACTTAGACACCCCAGCGCTGCTGGGAGAGCTGAGATTGGAGAACATCAGCTCAGGAAGGGGCTGGGGAAGGAACACAGCAGGAGATGAAGGTCAGAAAAAGTCCTGGACTATCATTTTCACCATACTTAGACCTTTGGAATTGAACCAGCTGGTGAGCAAAAGGCACAATAGCAAGTGGTGACAGCAGAGTCCTGCGCTGCTGGGAGGGGACATCCCTGGGAAGGGTGGGTGATGGAGGGGCCGCTTGCTGTTGGGATACATGTTCCCCTGGGCACAGGCTCAGGCCCAGCGACTTCTCGTCCAGCCATGAGGCAGGAGCAAAACCCCACCTGGAGAACCATGTGGGAGCTCCGATGGGGACTCCTGAGGGATCAGCCAGCTCAGAGCCTGTGTGCAGCCAGCACAGCACCCGCCATCAGAGCTCAGCTCCTGCCCCCTCTGTGGCCGCTTGGGGCCTGACCCCTTCTCGGAGTATCTTCAGATGATTTTCCCCCTTGGGGCAACCACCCTCCACATCCTGTTGCTGCAGGCAAGAACATCCCTGCTGGGCCAGCTTGCCTTCCACGGGCATCCCTCAGCAGGGCTCTGTGCAATGGCCGGGTGTCCCACTGGGGACCAGGACACCTCTCCCCACCGGTGTCATGGTGTCCCCAGGACCCTGCAGCCACCCCGCTTTGCATAGGCACAAACCTGTCATGGGACCGGTGTCGCAGACAAGGCTGAGATAAGGACGGTCCAAAAGGCACATCATCGATCAGTTTGGATTTGCAAAGGCCAAGTAGCAAATATTTGGTGTGTGGGGCAGAGTGTCACCCCATGCTCCCAGATTCCTTAATTCTATTCCCAAAACATTCGTATCCCCAGCACAAGAGCCCAGCACAGACTGTGCCCAGGGCACTGGTTTCTGCTGACAAAGGCCAACACTTCCTTGGAGCTCATTTGGCAAAGTTAAAGACTAGAAGGTAAACAGCACAGACTGACGTTTTGGCATCATGGATCTCAACAGAAACTGACCTTGGGAACCTCCTCCATGGCTAACACTCCCTTCTCTCCCCTCAGCCCTTTCCCTCGCACAACAATGCACAGTGCAGTGCTGGGGGCTGCGGGTTCCCTGCCCCAGGCTGCCCAGCATGGTGGCCAGGGGACATTCAAAGCTGTGCTGAGGCAGGGCTGGACCTGCCTGAGAAACCTGCACAGGTCCTGCAGTGAGACACCATCCACCTCCACCCGCCCTGGCTCATGCCATGCTCAGCTCCACAAAACTCAAACCACACCCCACAGGACAGCTGGGGATTAAATCCAAAAGCTGAGGGAGAGCATTTCTGGAGAGCAGGAGCCTGCCTGGACAGAGTCTGCAGCCACTGCTCAGCAAATAGCCATCCAGAGCAGGAGGCAGAGATGCTGGCAGTGCTGGGATGAGGCAGAGGAACAGCACAGGGGCTCCCTGGGCTGCCCAGAAACTCGCTTTCCTCTGGAAGTCAGGTCACTGCAGAGCAGCCAATGGATCTCGCTGCATCCCAAGGCAGGAGCTTCCCTGGGCAGAAAGAAGCCACCCTCCGAAAGAGCACCTCTGCTGCCTGTCCCACTGGGGGCATTCAGGACTCAACCTATCCTACACTGGGTTTATTTCTCTCTCTCATTAAAAAAAAAAAAAAAGAAAAAAATTTCCTTAATAAAAAAATGTAAACAATATTTCCCTATCAGCTGGAAACCCCAATAGAAATATTGTGGGTTCCCCATCATTGGAAGTGACCTCGCCCAGGGGGGTGGCTGGACTGAGTGTACCCTGAAAAACCCCCAAATGCAGCTGCCCCCCACAGCCTCAAGGGCTGGGAGCAGCAGCTGCTTCATTTGGATTGACTTGTGGCTCCCCACAGCTCATAGACAGATCCATGGGGAGCCCAGAGGACAGAAGAGGATCACCTGGTCCTCTCCCAGGTGTAAGCCTGGCCCATGGCAGCTCCACACCTCCCCACGGCCAGTGAGCTGCAGACCTTGGCATCTGCTGTTTCAAGCTGTAAAGCAAAGAGACCTGTGTGCAGTGAAGCCTGGCTCAAAACTTGCCACCTGACACGGCCAGCAGTACCGGTGCCCCCACTCGCGGAGAACGGGACTGGCCAGCCCCACACGGGGCATGGCTTCAGAAGAGGATGGAGAGGAGCAGGGGGATCCGTGACCCGCTGGCAGTTTGGAGCAGGTTTCACTGCATCCTTCTCAAGCCTCTGCATATATGAGTCCCAGCAGGTCTCACGAGGTCTCCATGTTAATTTGAAGAAAGAAAAACCTGATAGAAGAGATGAGCAAAGCTGAGGGCGAGGCTGAAGGACCCTCTCCCTGCCCTCACGCTGTTGGGCTCAGTATTGCCGTAGGTTGAAAAATCCAACGCTGGTGGGGGACTCCTTGACCGTCACTGTTATCAGGTTAGCGGTGACATCGGTGACAAAGACATGCTCAATCAGGCTGCGGGTGGGTTTCCAGTCCTGGCTGGTCTGGATGGAGACAGACATGTTCTGACCCACACCTGGGAAAGAAGCTGAATCCCGGTCCGAATCCGAGCTGGTGTCCTCGCCCGTGCTCATTTCAGACAGGGTAGATGGCTTGCAGCTCTCCGTGGCCACATGTCCCTCCTGCGCACCCAATGAGCCGCCTTTGGCCAAGTCCCTGTCGCCTGCCCGGTGCGTCTGCTTCTTGCTCTTGGTGCCACCCCCACCCGTGAGTGCCCCGGCACCGGCAGCGTTGGGCCCGGTGCCCGCTGCGCCGCCCTTGGCACCCCCGCCGGCCACCATGGCACCGCCAGAGCCCTTGGTGGGGGCACCGCACTGGTGCCGGGGCACGCTGCTCCCGCTGGGCCCGTTTTTGACGCTCTGCAGGTTCAGAGCCTGGAGGTTCAGCTCCTGGCTGGAGACTGGCTGGCCGCCGGCCCCAGAGGAGCTCGCTGGTGTCTTGCTGCCGTTGGGCAGCATTTGGCCCCCTGCAGCAAACCCCAATTTCTGATCCCCTCCAGCAGCACTGCTGGGAGCCTTTGCAGTCTTGGGTCCCTGCACGTTGAGCCCCAGCTCCCCAGAGCCTTTCTGGCTCCTCATTTTTAAGTCCAGCCCTAAGCTGCTCTTACTGGCTGCCTGTGCCTTCAGTGCCAGCCTGCTCAGGGCTGAGCTCTCGGCCGTGTTCTGGCTTTGGGACGTCCTGTTCATGTAGTGCACGATGGAGCTCTGCCAGCTGATGGCCTGGCTGGGGCTCGTCGAGCCGCCCTTCATCATGTTGGGCAGGTTTTCCGCCGATGAACCCCCGGAGCTGAGCCCAGCCAAGGTGCCTGGTGGGTCCTTCAGCACGGCCATGCCCGAGCCCTGGGTGCCGTGCTGGGGCTGCAGCTTCCCCACCAGCTTGGCACTGCCCCCCACCTCCTTGCGGGATGCTTTCAACACCTTTGTCAGGTTCACAGTCCTTCGAGATGCTTTCTGCTCCGGGGCAAGAGGTTTCCGCCCACGCTTCTTCCTGGAAGCGTCTTTCATGTCGGGCTTCGCCACTAGGATCTGAGCCTTCTTCTGTGGCACCGGGTGTGTCTCTCTGCTGCGGGGACCTCTCTTTGCTTCTAGGTCACTTTCATCCTCTTCATCAGAGGAGGAGGAAGAGGAGGATGTGGAAGAAGAGGAGCTACTTGACTTAGTTTTCGCAGGCATCTCTGGTTCCTGCAAAGCAACAGAGACAGGGAGTTAATGGCAATGACCAAAGAACAGTCATGGGCCCCTTCAGGGCAGCCTGGCCAGGGCCTCAGACACACACAGGCTCTTTCTCCACATAGCTGGTCTTTAGGGATCTGTTAGGTGAACTTAGGAGTTAGGGAGCACAGAGCACAAAACTGGTCAGCATGAGAAACCAAGCGGAACCAGTGCCAGGGAAGTCTTCTGTCTCCTTCTGCACCAACACCAGAGCAGTGAAGACATTCTTTTCACAGGTATCCTCACCAAGGTGTCCATCACTGCCAGCTTCAACCCCCTGACCCAGGGTCTGGAGGCACTGCTGAGCCCTCCCTGCACACCCCAGGCTGTGGGCAGACCCCCCTCCCGTGCCCTCCAAGGCCAGAGCACTGCCAGGGCTGTGGATTCCCCCCACTGCCGGGACTCACCACGTGTTTCCTGGGCCTGCCCCGGGGCCTCTTGCCCCTCTTCCGATTCTGTACTTCTTTTTCATGTTCCCTGAAGAAAACAAGGATTAAGGACAAAGTTTGCAGGGAAGAAAAAAACAACCAGGGGAGCCGAGGCAGACAGGGACTGGAGAGCATCCCTGTCTGCATCAGTAACACTCCCACAGCCTCCAGCAGTCAGTGATAGACCACACAGCATTACACATCCCAAAGCTGTGGCTTTTTCCATTTTTGGTGAGATTTACTGTTTTTCTAGTACAGGGGGATCAGGCAATGGGAAGGATTGTCCCTGGCCCTGTTAACCCTCACCTTCGTTACACCCCTGCAGAGCTGAGCTTCCATGCTGAGCAGAGGAAAAGCAAATGCATTCCCTGGAAACTCAGTGAGTTTCCTCCTTTGCTGGGCTCCTTCCATCTCTCCTGCACCTCCTGGTCTGGTTGTGGTGGCCACACAAAGCCAAGGTGGTCACACAGGGATGTTTCAGGTCACTGATTCCTAGTTCTCCTTTTAAACAGGATGGTGTTAAGCTGTAACAAAGCTGGCTGATTAAACACCATCCTGCCTGCACTCACCGCCAGATCCTATTCTTGAAAAAATGGATCCAGAAACTAGTTATAACTGAGTCCTATACTAAACTTTAATGATTTTTATTATTATGGAGCCAAAATACTTGGCAGCTTGGAGCCTGCCGTAGCCAGCTGGCTATTCTTTCCCCTCTGTGCGTGATTCCTGGGATGCAAGGGCTGTGGAACAATTGCTGCTCCCAGCTCGGCTCCAGGCAGGAGCCACAGCCCTGACAGAGGACACACCATTCTGTTCAGCCATCCAGGTTGTTCAGCCTGGAGAAGGCTCCAGGGAGACCTCAGAGCACCTCTGAGTGCCTAATGAGGCTCCAAGAGAGCTGGAGAGGGACTTTGGACAAGGGCCTGGAATGACAGGACAAGGAAGAATGACTTCCCACTGACAGCAGGCAGGGTTACAGGGAATATTGGGAAGAAATTCTTCCCTGGGAGGGTAATGAGGCCCTGGCACAGGTTTCCCAGAGAAGCTGTGAATGCCCCATCCCTGGAAATGTCCAAGGCCAGGTTAGACGGGGCTTAGAGCAACCTGGGCTAGTGGAAGGTGTCTCTGTCCACGGCAGGCAGTGGAACAAGATGAGCTTTAAGATTCCTCCCAAGCCAAATCATTCTCTGATTCTATGATTTTATCCCACCTGTTACTCCCTCACCTTCCCAGAGCTTCACCATCCAGAAGTTCATTTTAGTGCCTCCCAAGCCCCTGTGCTGTCTGTCCTCTGGGGTCTGTGGCTGCCCACCAGGCACGGCCGAGGCTCAGACTGGGCTCCAGGTCCGTGCCAGGCTCTGCTCCTGCTGCACCCAGAGCACAACCGGGCCAGAAACCCTCGGTGTTTGTGTGGCCCAGGCAGAGCCGGCCCAGGTGGACCTGCACTGCCATCCAGGGACCAACAAAAGGCCCCGGCCACCAGGGGCCCGGCCAGCTCCAGGCTGTTGTTTCCACAACTTCCACAGCACGTGGAGCCAATTAGAAGTTAATTGACTTTACAGTTTGCTTAGAAATATTTAGAGTTTGCTCACTTCTTTTGGAAAGCCAGGAGCAGCCGGGGGTCCAGGATGTTCTCCTCGGGCTCCCAGCTGTTGTGCCTGAAACAGAGGACACGGACTGGGCCAGAGCAGGGGACCGGCCCCTGCCCCGCGTCCCGGCCGCCGGCCCAGCACCGGAGGGTTCACCCAAGGACAACCGGGCCCGGCGCGGACCGGGGCATCCCCGCGCCGGGGGCCGGCACGGACCGCGGCATCCCCGCACCGGGGGCCGGGAGGCGGAGGGAGGTCGGGCAGGGGTGGCCACGCTGCCGCGGGGCGAGCCCCGCACATCCCGGGGGAGCGCCGGTTTGCGGCGGGCGGGCGAGGGGCCGGGGGGCGCGGGGGCTTCGGGGAAGGCTGGCCCGGCCCAGGCAGGGAGCGGAGCCCCACGCGGCGCCGGGGAGCGCCGGGCCGTGGCCGCGCT
>VWZG01011484.1:31277-63963 GCA_013396735.1 Grallaria varia
GGGGGGGTCCCCCGGCCCGGCCCCGCCAGGACATCCCACCGGTGCGACCGCACGAGGGGTCCCCTCCTGCGCGCCCCCGGCCTCCGGGTCCCCCGCCCGGGCAGCGGGGTCGCTCCTGGGGACAAAGCAGCCCGGGCCGGGGCACCCCCGCGGGTCCCCGCCGGGCCGGAGCGGGCGGCAGCAGCAGCACCGGCACGCTTTGGTTCTCAGACAGTTGATTATAATGGAATAAAGGCTTTCCCGGGGGGGGGCCGGGTGTGTTGATGACCCTCGCGCGGTGCCGGCTCGCAGCCCGGGCCCGGCCCACGAACCCTCCCGAGCCGCTCCCGGGGCTGCGGCAGCACCGAGCGCGCCGGCCCCGCGCGCACCGGGGCGTGCGGAGCGGCTGCTGCACGGCGGGTGTGCGCTGGGGGCGTGGAAGGAGGAAATATGGTGCTTTACAGGCATGGAAGAAGATGAGTCAGCACCTCGGGGAGTTCTCCTCCGCGGGCTCGGAGCCCGCCGTTAACCGGGCGGGAGCCGCAGGGGTATGAACTGCCCTCGCCCCGGCGCTTCGGTGCCCGCGGCGTGCAGGGACTGAGCGGGAGCCGGACGGGCCATGGGGTGTCCTGCGCGGGGCCTCGGCCGCAGCCCGGGCACTGCCATCTCCGGTAAGCCGTGCCGGGTGTAGCCGTGCCGGGTGTAGCCTTGCCGGGTGTAGCCGTGCCGGGTTCCGTGATGCCGGATTTAGCGATGCTGGGCTTAGAGAGGCGTTTGGAGCTGCGGCGGGTGCGCTGGGCTGCCCCTGCTGCGGGGGCGATGTCACCGCAGTGGACACCCCGCATGACGGAAGGGGAAACCGGCTGCTTCGTTTGGGAGTGGGGGTGCCCCGGGGGCTGCAGGGTGTGGACGTGCCTGGGGTGCTGGGTCCATGCCAGGGGTTGTCCTGGGTCAAGCACTGTCGCCTTTCGTTTTCTTTGACAATTATCATGGCCATTCACTGACCACGATAGCTGTAGGAGCATTTTTTTAGCCGAAGGTGACATAGAATTGTAACCCAGCAATGCACTTCTTCCTTCTTTTGAGTTCATTTACCTTGAGCCAGCTCGGCTCTTGGTGTGCAGCGCCTCTTAGATTTTAGTAAAAGCCCTGTGTGACCTCCCATCCCTGTGTGCCCGAGCTCTGCGTGGACATTTGGGCATCACGGTGGCGTGGGTGCTGCCCAAGGGATGAGGAGCGTGTGGGGCCCTCCTGGCTGCAGGAATTCGGGTCTGAGAGATGAACCCTATGGGGAATGAGCCCCTGTTCAGGTGATGCCGGGTGGGCTCCCCTCCCAGCTGCCCCTCTCTGCTGTAGTTCCTTTGCTCCCCAGAAGAACACAAGGGTAGGGTTGCTGTTCTCTCCCTTCCCAGGGTGAAGAAGGGAAGGCTGGTGTGAGCAGAGGTGCTCCATCTGTGGCTTGCTGAGATGGCAAGGGGCTGGAAGTTGGAAGTGGGAGCAGTCCTTGGCATTCGTGGGTCTTTGTGGATCACATGTTCAGTGTTTGGGGGGCTGTGCTCATAGTTTTGTCCCTGGAGTCTCATGACCGGCCCCTCACAGCCTCTAGTGCTAGTTCCCACATCTGCACCGAGGGGGAGCTGAGGATGAAAAGGGCTGTGCTGTTCCCTGCACTGGAAATCTCCTTTCTATCCCCAGCGGTTTACTGGGAACTGGTCCTGTGCAGCCCCATGGCTGCTGCAGACTCCTTGCTTTATACCCCTGGCAGAATGGGATGTCCCTTGGGATCCGATGACATCCCTTTTTCACTCGGTGAGCCAGAGGGGACCATCCCAGTGACAGCACTTCCCTGGGCATGGCTGGCTGGAGCCACCCCAGGGGCTGCACTGGCTGGGGCCACTGACTGGGGGTGAAAAGATGCCCCCCTGCTGCTGCTGGAGTTGCAGATCCACCTGCACGTGCCTTTGGGCTGAGTTCAATGTTTCCCATCCCTTGACAGAGGCTTCACCTTCCTGGAGAAACCCAGGAACATGCGCAGAATAGCTTGGCCCCGTGTTTGTACCAAGCAAGGTGGCAGCAGGGCCAATAAACTCACCAATTGCCATGAAACCTTTGGCATCTTAAAAATGAGTCAGACCTCTGAACTAATCTGGTGGAACATGATGTTGTAGCTTTTCCCAAGTATTCCAGACATCCCAGGAATGCTGCACATCCTGCGTTATGTCGGTAGCGAGGGCTAGAGGAAGGGACAGGGAGCCAAATCCCCTTTGCTTGTTGAGGGGAAAAGGGCTGTGCTGCTCCCTGGACTGGGCCATGGTGGCTGTGCTTGTGGGCAAATGGTGGCTGTTTTCCCAATGGAAGCCCAGAGATCTGCATGTCATTTGGGTACCACAGCTGGGTATGGAGTTGTGCAGCTTCCAGGGCGGGGTGGCCAGGGATGGCGTTGTGTCCGGGCCCTGTGGCCATATGTGGGAATCGCAGGGGCACATGCCACCCCCAGACTGGGCATTTGGGCAGGCAGCAGTATCCCTGCACACTGTGCTCCATAAATAAATATGTGTCCATGTATGTTATGTTCCCATCCTGAAGCAGTTGGGACCCCTGGGCAGTGAGCAGCTTCCCAGTGCAGGAAAAAGAAAGGGAAGCAAATGGTGTGGAAATGCATGGCAAATTGGGATGCAATACACAGCGGGGCTCTCCCTGCTGTGTGACCCCCAGCCCAGAGAAGGGGGTGGTGGAGAATGAATTACATGGGGATGGGAAGGAGGGGGGAGATGTGAGGATCAGGGAGTGGCTCTGTCCAGGCAAAGCCAGGCTGGACTTCAGGCTTTTTCATCAGGAAATATTTGGTGGAAATGTCCCATAGTGCCAGTGCACAAGGTGTAAGGAGCAACGGGGAAGGCTGGGAAAGACTCAAAGGATGTGCAAAATTGGACAGTTTTGGGTTTTCCTGGGAAAGAGTTGGGCTAGGGATGGCTTCTGGGCTGGGGATCAGCGGGGCAGCAGCTGGTTTAGGCCATCGCAGCTCTGTCCATCTGTAGGGTTAATCCTCCTTGCATCCATGGTGGAAAGGATCCATATCACTGGTCTGGCCTGGGACATTGGATCATCTGCCATCCTGGAGCGTTTTGTTAGGAGGAGGAGGGGATCGGGAGGTGGCAGTGTGTGACAGGGATCTCCAGGGCATTGTGGCGCAGCCAGAGCTGCAGTGGGTGCTGGGAAGCGCCCCGGGCTCATCAACTGCTGGAGGTGGTTCCCAGGCTTTGTCCCGCAGGATTGAGGAGCAGGTCCTTCCCCGGGGAGCCACCGGGGGATGGATGGCCCCAGGGCAGGAGGTGGCCCTGGGCGAGTGGCTGGTGACTGCAGGCACTGCAGGTTTGGGGAGAGACTGGGGGTTTACCACGAGCTGCTCCCACCACCGGTACCGGGATACCGGGAGCTCTGGTGGTGAGTGTGGCTCGGGAGTCCCTGACCACGGGCTGGCAGCACTGCACCGGGACACCTGAGACCGGCACACTGGAGACCGGGATGGCACTTGGGGAGAGGCTGGGGGGATGAAGGAGCAGAGCCAGGTCTCAGAGGTGCAGAGCTTGGATGATGCTCCATGCTGGAAATGCATCAAGACCGAGTATCATTTCCAACGTTTTATGTCGTGCCACTCTGTGTGAAAACAGCCACACGGAGGAGTGTCTTCTGGCAAACCCTGTGGTTTCAGGAGCAATTGAAACCTTTCAGTAGGTTCAGCCTTCCCCCGGGACAGTCCCTTCCTCACCATGGTCAAGAGGAAATTCTCTCTTTGGGAGGGTGGTGAGGTCCTGGCACAGGTTGCTCGGAGAAGCTGTGGCTGCCCCATCCCTGGGAATGTTCAAGGCCAGGTTGGCCAGGGCTTGGAGCAGCCTGGTGTCGTGGAAGGGAGGATTGGAATGAGATGAGCTTTAAGGTCCCTTCCAACCCAAACCATTCCATGAGTCTGTGAACCTGCTCCATATCCACTGGGCACCCTGAGGACACCCCTGCATAGGGGTGTGTATAGGCTGGTACCACTGGGTTCTGAGCTCTGCAGGCTGTGCCAGGATCTCCAGGATGCCAACTCCCCTGTGGAGCTGGCTGCCTCTGCCTGTAAACTGGGCGCAGATGTGCTGACCTGCACGGAAAGTCCCAAGGTCACCAGAGGGATAACTGAGAAGGTTTTTTGTGCAGTGTTATCATTAATATCAATTTCAATGGTGTGTGCAGCATTGGCCATGCTCCCCTTTCAGAGCCTCCGTGCTGTTGCTGCCGCCCTGACCCCCACCCCAGCACCGTTTCAAGCCAAACATTTTCTTCTGGTTTTTCCGAGGGTGCGGCTCTTGTTTCATCTCCTTGGGTGAAGCTGATACAGAGAGTGAGTCTCTATGGCAACAGATGTTTATCGAGCCCCTGAGATGAGGCACAGGGTTGGGGAAAGGCACAGCAGCATCTGGGATGGCTCTGGGGGTGCTGGAATGCCATGCTGGAGGGGCTGGAACTGGGCCTATGGGATGGCCAGTGTCCTGCTCCCTGTCCCCTAAGCCCCAGCCTGGCTGAGGGACCCTGGGCTGCTTCCTTCAGAGGAAAGTTTGAATTTGAATGAAGGCCTTTGCCTCAGCCCTGCGGCAGAGTGGGGCACAGTGGCACAGGCTCTGTGTGGCTCCGGGGTTTGGCAGTTGCAGGGCTGGGAGTTTGCTGTGAGCTGTAGAGTCCTGGCCCTGGCATTGCCACATTGCCCTCTCTCCAAAACACATCAACACCCCTCCCAGCGCTTCTGGGAGACACCTCCGCTGCAGGTGGGGCAGGTCTCACCAGTGCTGCTATGGAGCAATGCAGGTGAGCCCATCCTGGCTGCGGGTTTGGAGCTCAGGGGCGTGTCGGTGGCATTTCCCATTTTCGTCCGCAGCCATAAGGGACACAAAGACAAGCAGGACAATGCTGAGGGCACCCAGGACTCTCGGGGCAGGGGCTGGAAGTGCTGGTTGGCTTTGGGCTGCCTCCGAGGCTCCCAGGCCAGGTGGCTGCCCTGCCCGGAGCCAGGCTGGTGCCAGGGCCAGCCCGGCACCGTGGCCAGCAGTGCCCAGACACGGGGACCGCGGACAAACAGGGCACGTGTCCGCCCGGGGGGAGCCCTGCGGGGTCGCGCACCTGAGGGTGTCAGAAACCTCCGGCCCAGCAGCCCAGAGCGAGAGCCAGTCCCAGCAGCAGCGGCAGGTTGTCGGCCGCATGGAGAGTAGCACCCGAACCTGCAGTGGCGACAGCGGGGTCAGTGCCTGCCCAGCCCCGGCCCTGCCCCGGCCACGCGGTGAGCCCTGTGAGCCCTGCCCCGGTGCCACGGTGAGCCCTGCGAGCCCTGCCCCGGTGCCACGGTGAGCCCTGCGAGCCGTGCCCCGGTGCCACGGTGAGCCCTGTGAGCCCTGCCCCGGTGCCACGGTGAGCCCTGCGAGCCCAGCCCCGGTCCCACGGTGAGCCCAGCCCCGGTGCCACGGTGAGCCCTGCCCGGCCACCGAGCCCGGGGCGCCCAGCGGCGGAGGCAGCGGTGGCCGCCGCCAGGTGGCGCTGNGGCGCTGTTCCCGCGGGAATCC
The DNA here is from genome assembly GCA_013396735.1 of Grallaria varia. Lineage (NCBI taxonomy): Eukaryota > Metazoa > Chordata > Aves > Passeriformes > Formicariidae > Grallaria > Grallaria varia. The sequence goes on from VWZG01011484.1 coordinate 36,848, forward strand.
CGGCGGAGCGGCGCGATCCCAGCGCCCGGTGCCGCTCCAGGTGTGAGCTCCCGGTACCCTGTGCCCCTCCCGGTGCCCCTCCCGGTACCCTGTGCCCCTCCCGGTGCCCGGTGCCGCTCCCGGTGCCCAGGGCCGCTCCCGGTGCTGCTCCCAGCGCTCACTCCCAGTATTCATTGACCCTCCCAGTGCCCGCCACCACTCCCCGCTGCCCATTCCCACTCCCGGTGTCTGTTGCTGATCTTGATGCCCGCTGCCACCCCCAGTGCCTGCCGCTGGTGCCCGCTGCCACCCCCAGTGCCTGTCCCTGGTGCCCGCTGCCACCCCCAGTGCCTGCCACTGGTGCCCGCTGCCACCCGCAGTGCCTGTCACTGGTGCCCGCTGCCACCCCCAGTGCCTGCCACTGGTGCCCGCTGCCACCCCCAGTGCCTGCCACTGGTGCCCGCTGCCACCCCCAGTGCCTGTCACTGGTGCCCGCTGCCACCCGCAGTGCCTGCCACTGGTGCCCGCTGCCACCCCCAGTGCCTGCCACTGGTGCCCGCTGCCACATGCAGTGCCTGCTGCTGCTCCTACTCCCACCACTTCTCCCAGTGCTCACCACCGTGCCCAGTGTCCGTGGGCTCCCGCAGCATGGGCTTAGTGACCTCCAGGGAGCCGTCGTGGGGCTCAGGGGTGATGCCCAGCAGCTCGCAGAGAAGGGCATAGACATTGACACTTTCAAAGGGCTCCACCACCAGCCCCTGCTTGAAGGCCGGTCCCACGGCACGGAAGATGGTTTTCATGTTCATGGCCTCGTTGTCGAAACCGTGTTCCCCTTTGTTGGACTGAACCTTGAGTCTCTGGAGGGGAGAGTGAGGACGTGAGCACCCCAAGCCCTCCACCCCCAGCACAGCCCCGGGGGGGCAGCAGCACCTCCCTGGCTCCCACCTCGCGTGCCTTGTTCTGCTCCTGCAGGGTTTGATGGTCTGGTTGGTTCCCTTCAGTTTTGAAAGTTGATCTATTAGTGTTAAACTCAGCAGAAGCTGGAGGTGCTCCGAGACACCCTCTCAAGCAATTACATCCTGCAAATTCCCTTCTTAAATGTCAAAGCATCCAAATTTTGTTGTACTGCAGAGCTTCCAACGGGAAGCTGCCTGATGGCCCTGACACTGGGCCTTCCCTTCATGCCAGGCTGGGAGAGGATCATGCCACAGATATTTGTGCTCTTGCAAGTCCTACCCCAAGGCTTCTGGGACATTTTACCTTCTCATAGTAGAGAAGATCTTTACACAAAGAGCTTGCATTTCCATCCGTTCATACAGAGATCAATCAGCACAAAGGCCTAAAGCTGAGTGAGTGCTGCGGTGCTGTGACAGGGAGAGGAGGAAAGAGGCTCACCCCAAAGAAAAGTATGATATGCCTGTGCATACACCTTACCCCGTGGATCACATATCCAGGATCGCTGTACAAGACAAGTGGGGTGATCCGAGGATGGTTGGCATAGTGGAATCTCTCTGGAAACTCTTCTTTCTTGAACACATGCAGATTTGGGTGGGCATTTTTCAGGACTGAGTACACATGCTCTAATTTCCCTTCTTTTGGCACCAGGAGTCCATTTGGTCCATAATCTAAGAGGTAGAAGCTGATGTCTTGGAATGTGAAGTTGGTTATGTTCCTGAGGAGAATCTCGTTGGTCTTTTTGACGGTCTCCATGCCATGGTCGGATGTGATGATGAGGTTGAGGTTTGAGTCCAGGCCACTTTCCTGGATACGCTGTCTCAAGTAACCGACGGTTCTGTCCACCTGCCTGATCATGTTTTTCCTCTGTGGGGAGTCAGGGCCAAACTTGTGTCCTGCAGAGTCTGGCTCTCCAAAGTAGAGTGCAATGAAGTCGAGGTTGTCCTTTGTGAACCATTCCATGACGGTGTCGATGTTCTCCCTCCAGTTGGTTTCATTGCTGTAGTTGAACACAGCAGGCTCCACCAACTTCTTGTTCACTTCTTCCCCTTGGTATTTTGCTTTTCCTCCAGGGAAGTAGATAGAGCCTGTCTTCAAACCCTGTGAGTGAAGACACTCCGTAAGCTCCTCTGAACTCTCTTGGCAGTGTCTCTCCATCTGTCAGTGCAGCCCCCTCCTAACATGGTTAGTTCGTTCAGCCCCCAGTGTCTACCACTGCATCTAATGAGTTTTTTTGCTCATTGCTAATTAAAAGTGATTAATAGAAAGCACTGCCCTTGCATGCTGGTTTTCTCACCGTGTTAGTAACACCAGCTAGAACTTTGGAACCAGTCACCCACTTGCAGCTTGCATGGACCCTCCAGTTCTTGATCATCCAGACATTAAGGTGTGTTTTATTCAAGTCAGAGAAGCCAATCTGGCAGGTAAATACAGGCAAAACTTGTGTGTCTTGGGCCAGGTCTCAGGTCCTGTCTTAAAGTGAGATTGAAAGCCTGCTGGGCTTGCTGCAGTCCCCAGGGAAGAGGGAAACTGGCACCGAGGTCTGCCACCCACCTGCCCTGGGTGTGCCCTGGCGTGTGTGGAACCCCTGGCCTCAGGATGTTCCCTTAGGAACAGACTGAGGCTTCTTTGAACAGGAACAGTATAACCTGTTTCATTAATGTCTTAATAAATGCATCTATTATTTTTTGCTATTTTTAGTAGAATGATCATAATTATTCCTGCCGGTGTCTGGGGGTTTCCGTTTTTTTGCTGGTCTAATTAGCCTGATGTTCTCACAAAGGCTGGGAGCTCACAGCCACCAGGGATCCTGGCCTGCCCGTAGCTTTTCCTGCAGGATGCCAGGAGGGAAGGGTCCGTGCGGGGTCTGTGCCTGTGAGGGGGTGCTGCACTTGCCTGTCTCTGGGCGGTGATCCAGATGGGCAGGCTGCCATTGTCCCACCAGCTGTTTTTGCCTTGCGTGGTGTAGTAGGGCAGCTTCACACCTGTGGTGGTGTTGAACCACATGTTGTGGATCACCCCGTGGTTCTCCAGGTATCGCCCTGTGGGGAGACGAGGGGGAGGGGGTGAGCCAGGCTGTGCTTGGAGGGTCTCACCCTGCACTGGATGATGGGTTGGCTTGGGTCAGCGGGGACCTTTGGCCTCCCCCTCCCAGCTCTCCCTTTGCCCCTTCCTCCCACTGCCTCGTACAAAGTGGGGGCCCGGGGTAGGGAAGGAGGTGCTGGAGGAATGCTGGAGGAATGCTGCTACCCATGCAGGTGGGTTGATACCTGGCGGGTCTCAACTGGGCCAAATAGGGACCGGTGCCACCTGCAATTTCTTGTGCCTTCTCAGCACAGGCATGCTATCCCATGTTTACCTAAACCCCCGAGGTCAGCGAGCAGGAGAAGTTCCCATTAGGAGGGAGAGATTTTCCCTTTGACTCTTGTATTTTGTGCTATTTTTATTATACTGGTCCCAAGGACTGCACAGTCCCTTCTGTATGATATCCCCATCCTCCCTCATATTGATGCTGCCTTCCCTGCCTTTGCCCATCAGCAGATTTCATTAGCATGCTCTACTCTTTTATGCCAAGGTTATTAATTAAAATCTTAAGTAAGATTGGCTCCAAAATCGATTCTTCAGGAATTCCCCTGCTGCCTTCCCTCAAGCTTGACAATCTCCTCTCAGCATCCCTTGCATCCTCTTCCTGTAGCTCCTCAGTTCCTCACGTTACAGATTTTGTACTAATCTTCATCTTCTCCATCTTAACTAATGATTTCCCATGTGGCACTGTATCAAATGCATTACTGAAGTCCAGAAAGATTAAATTTAGAGCATCTCTCTTGCTTAAAAAATAATTTGTCTTGTCAAAGGTTGGTCTGGCACTATTTACCTTTGATAAATACAGGTTCAGCTCTTGAAATCCCAGAATGGTTTGAGTTGGGAGGAACCTTAAAAACCATCCCATTCCACCCCTGCCATGGGCAGGGACACCTTCCAGTAGCTCAGGTGGTTCCAAGTCCCATCCAACCTGGCCTTGAACACTTCCAGGGACGGGGCAGCCACAGCTGCCATAGGACCTCACCACCCTAACAGAGAAGACTTTCTTCCTCATATCTGATTTAAATCTACCATTTCTCCAAGCCTTGCCTTTCTCTGCTCTAAAGCTCTGTGTGCTGCTGGGGCTGGAGCTCCTGACGTTGTGTCCTCCACCAATGCAAAGATGTCGGTGTACTCACCGGTCAGCAGTGTGAAGTGGCACGGGCTGGTGATGGTGATGAAGGCAGGAGTCATGTACTTGGCCTTCACCCCGTCTGCAGTCATAGCATCAAGGTTGGGGGTGTCCACATCCTGGTCGTAGTCCCACCGAAACCCATCAAAGGACACCAGGAGGAGTTTGTTGCGGTTGGGTGCCTGCTGCATGGGGATGCATCTTGCTAAGGAGAAGGCAGCAGATAGGAGCCCCAGTGACAGGAGCATCTTTATGCCCTAGAACTGGAATGGCCCAGATGTCTGGAGAGCGTGCATTAATATGTGTGGGATGGGACTAAGTTCAGTCCTTATCTAATCTTGCAGTTGCTGATCGGGTGCGAGGCTTCAGCCAGCACTTTGTATTGGAGCCCCTCTGGTTGTGTCTCATTGCAGTAGATTAGTTTAAACCTCCTGATGGGTCAAACATCAACTCTGCCTCTTCCTTCAGCAGCAGTGGGTGCTGTTTTGGTGTGCATGAATGGGAAGGATTGCTGCTGTGGTGGGAACTGGGAACTGGCCTCCACAGTCCCCCTTGCACCCACCTCCATTCCTCTCAGCCCACTGTGGTGCCCTTTCCCCACTGCTGGCTCTTGGTGTCCTGCTCTGTGGTCAGCAGTTCAGCCTCAGAAGGTGACTCATCACCCCAGGGCTACTCCTTAACCTTGAGTTGAGGGCTCAGAGAGGAGCTTGGCTTTACCCACCGTTCGTTGCCTTCTTTTTGTGGAGCTGAACACTGGGGAAGGAGGATTTTCCCTGGATCCTGGCCATACATCAACCCCAAGAGATGCTTCCGAGGGTGAGCCCAGCTCTGAAACTCCTGTATCTCATCAGCTCGGTTCCCAGTGCCTGGGCTCTGTTGCTCACCACGGGTGACCCTCATCCGCTCATACACTGCTGAGTTTCACTCTATCAGCATCCCGTTTTATGGATATCTGCTGGCTTATGGCTTTTCTATCATTGCTGACAACTCATTTCTCGGCAATACTGAGTTTAAGACTTTTGTAGAGTTATGTAACAGAGGTTGCCTTGGTTCTCTGGGCTCTAAACTCACAACCTTTATGTCTTTGCTGATCTCCCTCTGCTGAAGTTCCAGATTTATTCCTTGGTACTTTGCATCCCCTCCTCACTAAGCAGAGCTGTCTCCACCAGTTTCCCCAGCACTGTTTGCAGTCATTCCTTGGTGTTTTATCCCTAAGCTGAGCTGGGCTAACGAGTCTGAGGCACATGGCTTCATCCTTCCTGGATGAATGACCATCTCTTTGTAGCCCTGAGTATCCCAAGTATCCAGACCAATTTCTCGGGGTGCATTGGCATCTCTTCCCCCGTGTGTGTGTTTCCCTGGTGTGACACAGGTTAATCTTGCAAGGACCCTGTGCGTGGTCCAAGCATTCCCACCAGGGGCCTCACGGCTGACACCAGCTGGCAGTGCAGCCTTGGCCATTCTGTTTGCAGACAGTGGAAATCCTGGGATGGATCCTGCCCTGAGGCCCAAGCCCTGAGCCAGTGCCTCCTGCTAATGGAGGGCATGGAGTGGGTGTTGGACGGATGGCAGCCTAGCACCCTTCTCTCCCAGTCCAGCACCCTTCTCTCCTGGTCCAGCACCCCTCTTTGCCAGCCCAGCACCTCTCCCAGCCTGACGCTGCTGTTGACTCAAGGAACTATTTTTTATCAGCATTTGCTGCCCTGAGTATGATACTGTCCTTCATTGAGGACAGAGGCTCCTGTCAGCACTGAGGGTTTAAAGGGTTCATGTGATAAAGATGTTATCATTTACTAAGCTCAGGAAAATTCCTAAATATTCAGTGTGTTGTTCTGAGGTGGGTCACCAAGTCCCTGTGCCACTGCTAACAGCACGGGGAAGGTCCTGATAACATATCATGTTCATCGGTTCTGCTGGGAGGGAAGAGATGATCAAGAAGGAAGTACTGTGCTAATCTCTGAGGAATATTTGATATCAGGAGTATTTCAATGCACATTCTGATATTTGGTATCTGAGGAGCACAAGGCACTGATAAAGAACATCACCTTTGGCCATGCTGCCTGGGGACACTGTGAGTTCCACCTAAAAGGGCTGATTTTGCACTGACAACACCCCAGGTGCTCATTCCCTGTGTGGCTGCTCTGGGCCCACAGTGTCCCTGCTCAGCGTCCTCTGGAGCACGGGCTGTGTGCTGACAGCACCGATCCGGCACCCTTGGAAACACTCCTGAGAGCAGGAGTGAGCTCTGAGGGCACCACGAGCCCTCAGCCCTGGCAGCTCACTGGGGACCATGGTCCCTCTGAAGGCGCCTTGGGGCTGACACTGTCCATCCTGCACTTGTGCACCAGTTAACTCTGTGAAGACTGATGAAGGGGCTGAAAAATAGAGACCACGAGCCCAGAGAAATTCCTCACCAGTAGAAGTGTCCCACTTGGGGGCCCAGCCAGTTTCCAGCCTCTGTGAAAAGCGACGTGCTCGGCACCCCATGGACCAGCTTGCATCTCCCTGTGGCACATGGACACGTGGGCAGTGCTAGGCAGTGCTGGGGAGCAGTTTGGGCAGGCAGGGCCTGCGTGGGTTGCCTTCTTTATTTTTTCAGTTTCAAAGGGATAATCAGATTGCAAATTTCTCAGGGTGCCTACCTGAATTTCAGTCAGGAATGCCACGCTTTGTCTCACATGAGTGGTCACTCGGTTCCATGGGGATCTGTTACCACCATGGCCTGGGCTGCTCCGTGGTGTTGGGAGTGAGGAGCTGGGCAACATCTGCACTGGCTCCACCAGGGAGCCAGTCCTCTGAGCACAGAGGAAGGAAATGCTGGGAAGTGGAAGGACATAGGATGGAACCGGGAGCATCCCCTGACCTGGCCCGAGCCTTGAAGCAGATGGCGGGAGGAAGGTGCTCCAGCCAAGCAGCTTGGAAAGGTTGGAAAAGAGGAAGGAGGTGGGAAAAGAAGCTTTGAGTGCCGCGGGGGGCTTCTTGGGCAGGACCCGGATGCTGGTACCGGCAGGCAAGAGTTTGGGTCCTACCCCTGGGAAATGGCTCCCTTAGTGCTTCTGAGAGCCCTGGCTCTGCGGGAGCTGATGTGGGAGCTGTGGCCTGGGCTGTCTCTGCAGGTCTGCTCGCGGAGCTGGACCCACTGGCCGGCACGGGGGTGGCTGCAGAGACCCCCCAAATCTTTCCTTCTCCCGAGCCCCTGCGGCGAAAGGCCGGGTGGGACCTGCGGGGCCGTGACACTCAGCGTGGCACGTGCGCGGGCCGGAGCTGCGGGGCCACCGGGCGTGGGGCACCTCGGAGGGACCCCCGAGAGGGACCCCCGAGAGGGACCCCCGAGAGGGACCCCCGGGACTGCCCACCCCGCAGTGCCCCGGACGGCCGCCAGGCGGAGCTGCTCGGCCGCGGCGGGTCCTGGGCCCGGGATGGAGCCCCGGGGCACCTGCCGGTGTCGGGGATGGAGCCCCGGGGCACCTGCCGGTGTCGGGGATGGAGCCCGAGAGCACCTGCCGGTGTCGGGGATGGGGCCCCGGGGCACCTGCCGGTGTCGGGGATGGAGCCCCGGAGCCCTGCCGGGAGAAGGCAGCCCACCCCGTGGAGGGACCCCGGGGCACCGGCGGTGTGCGGCCGCTCCCGGGCACGCACAGCAGCTCTGCCTCGAGCACAGCCCCGGCTGGAGCGCTCTGAGCCAGCTCCACGTCCGTCCCGGGCCGCCGAAGTCTCTCCTCCCGCTGCCCGTCCCTGCTGGCCCTGGATCAGCCGGGCTCCGGCCGCCAAGGTTTGGCGAGTGTGGAAAGGGACTAGCAGGGGTCAGGGTTGAGAGGGACAGTCTTTGGCATGGAGCTGGAGTCCCGCACTGGGGTCTGGCCGGCTGGAGGGGCCGGGGGGTCTGATGGAGCCCGGGGAGGGTCTCGGTGCCAGGGCTGAGTCAGCGGCAGCACTGTCAGAGCCCTGGAGGTTGTGCCCACTCACCGTCTGCCCTCCCCGGTGCTAAATTTGCTCATGGGTTGAAAATGAAGACTCTCCCGAGGAAGCCCCGTGTGTGGTGATTCAGCCACACGCTGGCACCACCCAGCCGGGCTCCAGACGTGCCGGGTCAGGGAAGCACTGGGGCATCGCTCAAGGTTGGGACCTGGGCAAGCCCTGACTCAGCAGCAGCTCTGTTTACCTGGGCTGGTGCAACCCCTTCTCGGGAGAGTGAGCTCTTTGCTGTCTGGGTCGAACTTCTTTCATGTGGGGTCCTTGGGGAGTCATCCAGCCAGTGCTCAAGGTGAGAAGAGAGGCAAAAGGACGTGAGCAGGGAGGAAAACCCTGACTCTTGCTCTCCACAGGCAAGCAACATCCCTGGAGGATACTGAGAGGCCCAAGTCCCTTCTCTTCCTTGCCATCATCAGTGCCATTCCCTGATCACTGGTTCCAAATACTCACATCGAGCCCAGGGTCCATGGTGCTTCCCAGGGCCCAGCACGAGGCTCCTCAGCAGCCCATAGCCTGAACTCCTCTCTCTGTTGCCTGCCGGGCTCTGAGGTCTGCAGAGCAGGTCAGCCCTGTCTTGTGGCCACAGCCTGACTCTGCTCTCCACTTGGGACCCTTTCCCTGCTGTTCAGTTAATCCCAGCATCGACCACACCATCTGAGCCCATGGATCTTTCTCAGCTTTCTTAGCTAATGGCTATGTCTGCCTCCCATTGATCCTCATCTGCAGAGCTCATTGATTAAGTGCATTTCTTATTACACTTAATGGTATTTTACTCCTCTCTGTGCTTCCCTTGTGCCAGATGCTCACCCTGTGCCTGCTGGGAGGGGAATTCCTCTGCCCACAGAAATGTTTGTGCTGGCCCTGCTCTCCTCCCTCCAGCCACCACCCTGACTGCCCTTCCTCCTGCTCTCCCTGCCTGCCTCTTCTTTCTGGGCCAGGGCAATTCCTTTCCCTGCTGTCTTCCTGTTCTTTTCTGCCTGGTTCCTGCTCCCATGTAGGGCTGATTTACTCCCATGCAAAGCAACGAGACAGCCACAGTCACTACGAGTGGCACAGCCCTGCCAGGGTGAGAGGACCTGACCAGGGCACTGTGTTCTCCCCATACCGACACCTCCATGCTTGCCACACGCTCCTCACTCTGTGCTTCACCTCCTTTCAACTCTCTCACATGCATCATTCAAAAGCCATAATATTATTTGGCATAAAATATTTACTTAACTGAGCTTTTTGCAAATATTCCCCTCCATTATTTTCCCTCCTTTTGGGAGCAGATGCTGCTTCTCCCATGCTCTCAAATGGCTTCTCTTAAATAATACAACAAGAACATGTGAACACCCAGTAGCCTTTTCCTTTCCCCTGAAATACCGATAAATGTAACGGTGTCCCCAGTCCTTACAGCCACACCGGGCTGTGCTCAGAACACCCAGCAGCACAGGCCCTGCCTGTGGAATCACCTCCCTGCTGGGAGCGGGACAGGCAGGGAAGGTGCTTAGGGAGGGAGCAGAAATACAGGAAAAGGTCTGACATGATGCCGAGTATTAATATTAATAAAGAAATGTTCCTTTCAGAATGGACAGCTGAAGCTTGTCAGAGGCAGTGCAGGAACGAGCACTCCCAGCCTGATTCCTATCAGGGTGCTGGGACAAATGCTCAAAAAAAAATTCTCTCTGGCAGGGAAGTGGCTGGTTCTGGGGAGGCCAGGCTGGGGCACAGGGTGCCAAGGGATGTGCCCCAGCTGGGTGGGACATGTCCTGTTGCAGGCACCTCCTAAAGAACAGGATATGGAATTTTAGGAGCTTGAGAAAGTCCGGGAAGAAAGGTGTTATTCTTAAAAATAGATGTGGGAAGGGGTGGGCTGATGAGCATGCTCTCCCCACATCTGAAGACACATTCACAGCTGTCTGTGCCATGGGCTGGTGCTTGAGTCCTGGGGGACTCTTCCCACAGAGGGTGCCAGGCCAGGTCTGTGCCCCCTTTGGAGCTGTGGCTCCCAAGAGTGTGGAGAGTCTCACAGTGTGGATGGACGTGGGGTCAAAATGGCACGTGAAGGTTTCCAAATCCAAGTAACACCAATGAGAACACACAAAGCCATGACACTGACCTTTAATTGCGTATATCCTGCTCAGGAAAAGCAACCTCACAGCGCTGTGGGTAGTCACAGAACTACCCACAGAAAACTACCATTTTCACAGAAAAATGCCATCTCCGAGCCAGTGTCAGTCAAATCAGGCAAATTGCTTGTTAGTTGTTATTAGTGAAGAGACCAAAAGGAAGCGAGTGGCAGCATGTGCTGGAGTGCTCCAGGCTGTGCCCCAGAGTGGCTTTGGTGGCCCAGTCACACACAGGAGGGAGCTGAAGTAAGAAAGGGAAGGATGACAGGGCTGAACAAAGGCATGAGCACCTTCTGTGTGAGGAGGACATAATAAACTGGGACTCTCTTGGTTAGAAGACAGACAATAGAGATGATCTATGGTAGTTTTCCTTAAATTCAGGAGTGGTGTAAAGCAATAGGAAATGGGTATTTACTAGTTCCCATCTAGGTGGCATTGAGTGAAACAATCAGACAATGGGTTTAAAACCTAAATAAAGAAAAGGATTTTCTTTGTTTCACAAAAGTGGGCACCCCACAGTGGTTGGGGCCCTGCTGCAGTTGGAGCAGTTTATGGAGGATGGATGTATTAGCAGTGGTCAGGTGGTGATGGGGATGCCAGGCTTGGCACAGGGAGGGCTTGGGCAGAGCAATGAGGGCAGCTCAGGCAGGTCCTGCGAGCCTGGCCAGGGCCTTGCTCTGCTCCCCCTGAGCTGGGACCCCTGCACCTGCTGCCAGCCTGGCACCCATCCCATCCCATCCCATCCCATCCCATCCCATCCCATCCCATCCCGGGTGGATGCCAGGGCTCACTGTGGCCGCGTGGATGGTGGGCAGGAGCTGGGGAGCAGGGATGGAGCTCCCACCTGCAGCTGGGGCCGGGGCTGTGCGGACACCCCTGCCTGCTCTCCCTGCCCGCGCCCCCGTCAGCCGGATCCTCACATTATTGATAAACACTCACTGGGGCTGGAGCCTGGGAAATTGCCAGCAACCCCAGCGGGGTTCTCTCTTGCCAGCGTCATTTTTCTTGATGACAGCATGTTCTGAACTTTGGCAGGGAGGGGGCAGGGCCTCACGGTAACTTTTTTTTGGGGGGGTTTATGCATCGGTGGTTTTAAAAGATCCCTGCAAAAAGGAGTGGAGAGGCTGGGGAGCCAGTTGTCTCTGCCCTCCAGGCTGGCCCCACAGAGCCCTGCGCTGGGCTGGATTCTGCTTGAAGCTCTGCCCTCGCAGGTCAGCCCTGCTCCTCCAGCCCATTCAGTGCCTCTCCAGGCTCTGGAATTCTTGATTCAGACCTCAGGGATTTCTGTTCCTTCTTCCAAATCCTCTGCTCCAGCAGGCTCTTACAGGCGAGAGCACTGGGCATGGTCCGAGCAGGGAAAGGAGCTGGCATGGGCACAGCAGGGTGATCAGGATATCCCTCTCGAGAACCAGGACAGTCCTTGTCACCACAGAGGGCTCTGTCTGCCCTCCCAGAGGACAAGAATCACCTCTGACACCTTCTACAGCTGGTCTGCTCCCACCCAGCCCGTGGAACTCTGCCGGCACTGCGCTCTGTCCCAGCTCACACTGCACACACCAATGCACACTGAGCGCTGGGTCTCTCATTGTCCCTCATTCTGCAGCTTGGAGCACTTTTCTCTCTGTGAGCTCTGCTAATTAGTGGGAGGTTGTGGATCAGGAACAGAGGGAAATGTCCTTCTGTGGTTCTGGCACTAGAAATAATTGAGCCATTTTTCACCTATGGCCAATCTAATTCTGTCCACATCTTGATTTTTCTCTTAATAGCTTGGGGATGCTGTTGGCAGCCGTGGAATTCACAGCCATGTCCAAAGCTTTTCAGTCATCGCCTGGATTTCGTGCTCTCTTGCTGCCTAGTCACTTGTTTCTTCTTAGCTTATGCTTCGGCTCCTCCAGGGATGGGAAGGAGCTTGTTTTAGTCAAGCTGTGTTTGCCTCTGCCCCAATATTCCCCAGCCTGTTTCTGGGGGCAGCAGTGCGGGACAGAGCACCTGGTGTGGCTCCTCCGTGGTCAGCAGCCACACTTCCCTGGAACCACCACCAAGGGCTGGTCCATTCTCCCTTCCAAAGTGACTGATCCAGCTCAGTGCCCGATGAGTACGTTCTGGCACACCCTGGCACTCCCAAACCAGCAAACACCCCGTTCCACCTGTTACGGAAATTAGGAAGTGTGTCTGCAGAGTCCCCTCAGTGCAGGTTCCCAGCGGTCCGTACAGCAGAACTGGGACAGGAGCAGCCCTCAGGAGGTGGCCGGGGCTCTGGGGGTGCCCACTGTCCCCCAACACAGGCACCGTGCCAATGCTGGGCCACTGCTGTGCTGGTGCCACGGTTTGCCCTGTCAGCTGCTGGCCAGCCCAGGAAAGTGAAGATGTTCGCAGCAAACTGAAAGGTGTGATTTATCAGTGCTGGTCCCCAGAGGCTCAGGGCCTTGTCAGGCACCAAAAAATTCCATCCATCAAGTGGGGGAGTGAGCTGCCTCTTTTCTTTTTGGTGGCTTCTTTTGCCATTTTATTTCTCTGTGAGTGCTGGAGCTGCGAGGGGCAGTGGTGGGACTGGAGAGGGGCAGCAGCCTGAGAGCCAGCCCTGGGCACAGGGGCTGGGGGCTTGTGAGCTGTGGGGATGGATGATGCCCTCCCGTGCATTGTGGAAACCTCTCCCCTCTGGCACACATTTCGGGGGGCTGTGGCCTGTGTGAGGAGTTCTCCAGCTTCTGAACAAAGAAGGGGCTCAGCTGTCCCCCTCAGCTTCCCCCTAACTCCCCTGTTTGTCCCCCTCTGTCTGTAGATGTGTGTGTGCATCTGTGTGCAGATCTGATTGTTTGCCTCTCCCTAACATTTTCCTTTTCCAATGTTTATGGGCCATGGGATTGTAAGTGAAGCATTACTTAATTGCTGTCAGGCAAGGAGATGGGTTATAAAGTTGCCAAGGGAAAAAATAGCTCACTCTGGGGTAGATGCAGAGGAGCAGGGCTGGTGAGGAAAGGAGGGGGCGGAAGGCTGGGGGTGGGAAGAGATGAGTAGGGAGAAAGAACAAGAAGGGATTGGCAGGCAGAGAAGGAGCTGGCATGGGAAGGCAGCTGCTGGGGCAGCAGGAGCAAGGCCAGGCAGGAGTCTGCTGGACAAGGGTCAACCTCCCTTGGGGTTTCTGCTGTGTTCTCCAGGATGGTGGCATTTATCTCCTCATGCCATGAATGGGGCTGCTGGAGCACTTTACAGAGGGAAAATTGGAAGAAAGAATCCCTCCCTGTCCTCCCCATTGTCCCTGTCCACTCCATCCTCCCGAATACCGGAGACTCCCGGCTGCTGCTGCTCCCATTCCAGGCTCTTTGCTTGCAGCCCTCTTCATCTGCATCTCTTTCTTGTTTCCTTCATTATCTCCCCAGTCTAACCCTGCACCATGTCATCCTCATTGCACGGCTCCTCCCTCTCCCTGGTCGCCACATTACTGCAGCAAGGACTCCTTTTCCCATCTTTTAGTCTCAGTGCCGTACATAAAAGCGCTCTGATGGCCATGGCGTGATAGCAAAGACAGAACTTAATTTCACAGCATTTTCATATAATACTCCATAAAACTGAACAAATTTGCTGGAGTCCAAATCCATCTCATTACGTGGAGTCATTGGAAGGGAGCTTTTCCATTTGGGGCCTCGGTGTTCAGTGAGGGGATGGTACAGAGAAAGGGAAAAATAATTAATTAGGTGCTGCTCTGGATCTTTGATTCTGCTTTGCAAGGCACATTAAATAAACGCCTGGCTCATGAATAAACACTGCACAGAGCCCTTCTTGCCTGGCCCCACACAGAAAATTTTCAGTGAGGCTGAAGGTGAATGTGGGGAGATCCTTGGCCTGAGCCTGTGCCCTGGGAGGAGAAGCTGGAGCAGGTCAGGGAGAAGATGGATCATGGAGCGCTCACCTGGGCAGGGGAGCAAGAAGCCTTGAGGAAGCATGAAGTGTGGCTTTATTCCCTGGCATCCCCCAGTGTCCTGGTGTGGGAAGGAGTGCTGGCCGGAGCTCCCATGCCCCAATCGATGGTAGTGCTGCTGCCCAGGGCAGGACAGTGCAGGGCCAGGCAGGTGGATTAAAACTGCAGCAGCCAAGGGAGAGGAAAGAGCTCGCTTCACGTCGTGCTGTTAATTAATCTCTGAGCCAATGAGGATGCTCTCACCTGGTCTTTAGTTACTCCATAACCTAGTAATCCTCAAATTATGTCATTTGTTCAATACAGATGAAATTAATTACCCTGGGAAATAGGCAACAAGTTGCATTTCTGATGCCCCTTGTTGCATAACCAGACCTGCAGTGAGCTTGGTGCAGCCGCAGTGGCAGCGGAGGGATCACCTGCAGCCAGCATGAGACAGGGAGCAGCCCCTGATGTGAACCTGCCACGGTGCTGGGTCTCACCAGGAGCCACACACAGGCTGCCTCTTGCGGGGAGCTGGGGAGGCTCTGCAGGGTCGCCGGTGGTGCCGAGCCTGGGCAGTGACCTCGATGCTGAGGAGCCTCCACCAAGGGCTTAGCGCCCTGCCTCGGCTCACTGCCCCGTCCTTTTTGTTGCCTCTGGTTGGGGTCCCAGATACAGCTGGCAGGGCTTCCTGGGGGACCCAGAGGGAGAGACATTCCCACTCCCAGCCCTCCAAGAGCTGTCCTTTCCCCTGGGCTCTGTGCCTGCAGGATGTGTCCCTTCACCCTGTGACTTTGAGGCAGGGAGGGGAAGGTCCTCATCAGGATGAATCAGAAGAGCTGGGCACGGAATAACTTTGATTTACGCATTATTGGAGTTACTGTGGGGAGGGAGCTCTGGGACGTGTGAGGCAAACGCGGCAGCTGCGGCTGCAGCGACGCTGTGGGATGGGAGCTGGCGCTGGCTGTGCAGCCCGAGGGGCTCCGTGGAGGGGTGGGCAGGGCAGGCATTGCCTTTCTGCCCCCAGAATTGCTGTTACCACCCAGATAAGTGAGGGCTATACCCCTGTCCCCTCCCTGAAGAGCGAGCTCAGCCACATCCCCACAGTGGCACTGGCAGAGAAAGGGCCCAGCTGTGGCTGCTCGTTCCGGTGCCAGCTCTCACAAGTGCCCCTGAAACCTCCGGGTTCCTCTCCTTAGACAGGCTAAAGCCTGGCGGTGAGCCTTCCTTCCTGGGAAAATCCTCAGGGTGTTTGCTGGAGCCTGTTGGGGGTCAGTGTGTGTGCCAGCCCAGCCATGGACCTTGTGGAGAGCACTAAAGGTGGTTCCCACAGGTGTTGGAGCCACACGCTGAGCCCAGGGCTGCTCCCTCTCTCACCTTGCTGCTCTGATGTGCGAGCGCCCAGTGGCTCTGAGCAGTCCACAGCACATCCCAGAAAGGCTTTATTTTTATTTTTAATGACAGGCCCCGGCCAGGAATGGGCTCTGGTGGCAGGACTAACCCCAGGGCTTGGCTGCCTGCACTGGGGGACCCCTCAGCCCCTCTTCCTGGTCGGCTGGCGGTCTGCATGGACCCCTTCCTGGAGGGAAAGCTTTACCAGAAGTGGTTAAGGCAGGGACCAGCTCACACACAACTGAAACGGTAAGAGCTGTTGTAAGAAAAAATCCATAGTCGTTGTTTGCTAAAATGGCTGTAATGAATTGAAAAATATGACAAGCTGATCAAGGCAGCAACTGGGAGGCACCAGGACCCTCAGCCTGGCTCTGCATCTCACCCGGGTCACTCGTCACGATGGAATCCTTTTGGAGACGAGAGAAATATAATTTCTCTCTGCCCTATCAATTTAAATAAATTACCTATTAGATTAGCTGCACTTAAAATAAAGCAAGAAATCAATCCCCCTGCCTTGGCTACTGTCGAACCCTGGTGTGCACCACGAAACCTGTGATTGCCAGAGGTCCCCCTCCAAGGAGAGCGGCTGGAGGGGGCTTGGGCTGTGCCTGGGGAGCAGCAAGGGGGGCACAGCAGCTGCAGTGCCCCCGAGGTACCTCACAGGTCGGCTCCCACGAACGCCTGCGCTTGCGTGGGCAGCCTGGTGCCAGCCTGGCAGCAGTGCCAAGGTCAGGCTGGCTGCTGGGATCTCCCCACACATCCCTGGCGATTGTCACCTCGGAGCACCCAAAGCTCTGGAGCACATGGATGGTCTGATGTTGGATCCCACTGCTCCCACCACCCCCTGTTTGTTTCCCTGAGTGGGTGAGCAGAACCAGAGCCCTGCCCACCAGGCAGAGCAGGATGCAGATAGGGATGGAGACAGGGATGGGGACAAGAGGCAGGGATGGAGGCAGGAGAGATGGAGGCAGTAGACTGGCAGGAAGCAGGGATGAGGCAGTGACAGATGCAGGAGGCAGGGATGCAGGGAGGGATGCTCCTGTGGGGAGCTGGGCAGGGTGGGATCCCAGGAAGTGCAGCAGGATCCCTGGAAGGCAGGGCAGATTTCGGGAGCAGCCTTTCAGACACGGCTTCTCCCTTTGTTTTTTTCCTGCTGAAACTGCTGCCTTGTGCAAAGCTGCTCGAGCTCCTCAGATAAATTAGCATCCAGGGGATTGTTTTCCTCTACATTTTGTGCAGTTGCATAAGAGGGAGGAACAGAGGAGCCCAAGGAGCAGATTGCTTTGTAGAAGCATGAAAGAGCAACAGCCAGATCTCATACCTTCTGCTGGATGAGGCTCTGGCATGGGAGCTGGCTATAGCTGTGTTCTCTGGGTCAGTGTGGGCAGGAGAGGGGAACCAGAGACTCTGCTGGTCATGTCTGGTCATCTCCCAGCTGTTGCCAGGCCTCCCAGTTCATGGGATGGCTGTGCCCAGCAGCAGCAGTGGCCACAGGCAGCCCAGCCCCATCCCTCCTGCCCAGAGCAGGCTCCTGCCCACTGCTGCTGGTCTCTGCCTCCTCCCCTGCTCAGAGGCGACTGAGAAGCCCCAGTGCAGGGAGTCCCTTGGAAGCTCCAGAGACGTGGGTGTGGGAGCTTCAAGGGCTTCCCAGCAGGTGCCATTCCCAGCACAAGGAGGAGGAAGGTCTCGGTATCCACTCAACAGCCTCTCCCTGACCTGACCCCGTTGATTGTACTGATTCCCGTGTGAGGAGGCGTGTGAAGTGATCAATGTGCGATCAATGCACCTCAGCCCTTTGAGCCAAGGCAGGGGATGAGGGTTTCCATGAGGACTTCCCACCCCCACTGTGGTCCTTGTGCTCCCCCAGGGCTCAGGGGCTCCTGGTGAGGTCCTGCTGGCCAGGCTGGGCCGTGTGTCCCACTTCTGCCCATGGACAGATGAATCCTGAATCACAGTTATCCCTGCCCATCCTGCCTGGCCTCTGCCTTTGGGTGACCTCCCTGGAAAATCTTCCTGTGCCTGGGCAACGGGAGCGATGCCAATGGGCTCCTAGGGCAGCACCGCTGTGCCATGACCTTGCCAGCCCCTCCGGGATGGGTCCAGTTCAGCGCAGGCTGGACACAACCCCCTACATCCCCCAGCATTATTGCTTCAGCCTCCTGTAAAACTCCAGAGAGGAGCCAGAAATGAGCAGGGCAGCGGGAATATGGAAAAAAAAGGAGGGGAGGAGGAAGACCCAAAGAGGCTCAAACTTGCAGAAGGGTGAAGACACTTGTGGGGTGGAGGGAAAAGGAGGGAAGGGACTGCAGGGCTGCCGGGCACTGTGGGGATGCTCGGGCAGAGCAGGCAGAGGGGGCAGGAGCTGCAGAGCGCCAGGGGAGCACAGCTCTAAGTGCTTTCATAACCCTCAGCCAGAGGGATTTTCTGAAGCATAAGTGATGGAGGTAGATAGGATTATCTCACAAAAGGGACCAGCAAAATAATAAACATCCTCCTCCAGCACAGCCCTGGTAACTGAGTGGGGCCGTGGGGTGCAGGGCAGCCACCGAGCCCACCACCCACTCTGGGCCACGTGGCAGCCCCCGAGGGGTGGGAGCATCACCCACAGAGCCTGTTCAGAAGGACCGGGCTCAGCACGAGTCCTTGGCACCTGGGGAAGCTGCTTTGTGGGACCTGGCCCGAGTCTCGGGCTCCTCATAAGTGCAAAGCCGTGGCTGTGCAGGGTTAAATGGTGTGAGGGTGTATTTTGGGGTGACAGGAGTTGATGTCCTGCTCAGTGGGGTGGGTGTTCAGCAGCCTGCAGGTACATGGAGGTACCGCTGCCAAGGTGGGCGCAGGTGGGCGCAAGTACCAAACCCATGGCACTCAGTGCATGTGCCCGGGTGAGATGCTTGCACCAGGATGTGACCATGTGTGGGCAGAGGGACCAGGTCTCCAGGCTGGATCCCTTGAGAAGAGGTTGGGACCCAGCCCTGTGCTGTGCCCTGCCAGCTGCCACCAAGGGCTTTGTCTTCACCTGCTTCATCCTCCTCCATCCCAGAGCCCTGCAGAGCCCCATCAGCTGGGTCTGACAGAGCAGGGCAGCTGTGGTGGCCACAGACAGGGGGACACTGCTGCTGCCACGGGCTGCCTGGGCTGGACAGGGATCTCCTCAGGATGCTGCAGTTCTGAAGGCACAAAAGTCCTCCCTGACTTTGTTACGGTGACAGACTGAGTCTCCTCAGCAGGGAGAGGCCCTTTAGCTTCATTAACAGTCTGAGATCTGATGGCAAAGATGGAATAACTCAGTCTCCTCCCCATCACTCACCTGAGACTCTGACTGAATTGCCACAATTAGGAAAATTCACCTCACAGCTTCATCTGTAAAGGACCAAACCATAAGAAAGGTTTGGCCCAGAGGGAAGCAGAGGAGGAATTTCAGCTGCCTCTCATCTTTCATAATTTGCCTTCTTCAGCTCCTATCTTGGCAGCCCCAGTATTTTGCTTTGTCTCCTTCAGGTGACTAATCATTAGACTAATTAGTTGCTAATCAATGTTTAATTAAAATGTAGCTGTTAATTACTGGAGGTGGTACTGGAGGTTGACTGTGAAGTGTTATGGAACTATTTTTGAGGGCAGTTCACAGGGAGCTGGCCCCTGTCCCTCAGCTCGGGGCTGTTGCAGGGTCCCTTGCCCTGGGAGGCAGCTCTGGGCAGTGCAGCTCACCTGGAGCAGGTTCCATTGCCTGGGAGCAGCCTGTGGGGTGGCTGTGTCTGGAGCATCCCTGACGCTTTCCCGGGCAGCAGCCGGGGCTGGAGGTGCCTGGGAAGCTCTGGCCAGGGGGTGGTATGGGGGATGTCACTGGCCTTGGATGGGATGCAGCCAAACCAGGATCCCGGTGCCTGCCCAGGGCTGCAAGCCCCTTGCTTTGGGAGCTGTACGAATATTTGGGATGCTGGTGAGCGTCTGGCCAAATCCCAGTGCAGGGGTGTAGTTTGCACTCTCCCTGCTCTGTCTCTGCCTGTTCCCTCAGAGAACTGAGGCCAGAAGAGGTGGAGGCAGAGGCTTCATTACATGCAAGAGCTGTGAGGTTCTTCGTGCCCAAGCCATTGGAAAGCGCCGTTAAATATTCCATCAGCAGTGGTGTGTAGGTCACCCAGGTGTGTGCTGCCTCCAGGTACCGGCTCATTTCAGCCCTTGGTGGGGAGCCTGTGTCTGTCATTGGCTCCGTGACTGCTCCTCCCTCCCTATGCCCTTTGGAGTGGGGGCTGACCATAGGTCTGGGGGTTTGTGCAAACCTGGGGGGATCTGCAGGGCTGGGGGTACCACATCTTGTTCAAGGGCCCTGAACCCCTTAGAGGTTCATATGGTGGGCACCTGAGAGAGGGACCAGGGACCCCCAGGCTCCTATGCACAAGAGCTGTGTCCCCATCTTCTGTCCCCTCCATGGGGCTGTGCTGACCTGTGGGGACAGTTGCTTTGAGGGTGCTGTATGCACGCCAATGCCACCATTTACATTATCCCTCTTACATTCCTTATTTCACTTTACTTGTCATTTTATGGCTCATTTTAATTTCTTGAGAGCAGACCTGCAGGATAGGAAGGTCTGGTGCTGCAGAGGGTCCTGCAGCAGACATGGTGTCTCCATCCAGCCAGAGTCGTGGGAGCACAGCTAATGTGCCTATGTCTGGGTCAGGCAGTGCCATGTCCATCACCTGGGGAGGAGCAGGGAGACATTGCTGTGGCAGAGAAGTTGGCTTGCTGAATGGGGCTGATGCTCACACTTATGGGAGAGCCAGCTCCCTGTGTCCACCCTCGGCATACCTTTTCTCCCTCCCCTAAAAACTGGCCCCTCTTTGGGGGCCCAATTCTGGGACCCTGTGCCCAGCAGGGTCCCTGTCACCCAGGCAGCCTTTGCTGCAGGGCTCAGAGCAGCCCCAGAGCTCCGGACGGAGGCACTGGAGAGTCTCAGCCCTGGTCAGGGTGATGTCCCTGTCCCAGCTGTCCATGGGGGAAGCCTGTGCCTCCCTCCAGCCATGGTCAGACATGTGTCACTCCCCACCTTGAGTTCCTCTGCCTGAGCATGAGGCGGGTGCTGCAGGGATGGGGGAGGCAAGGATCTTGCTTTGCAAGGCACCTTACTTTGCTTGATGCCACTGGATACGGTTTTTTGGGGGAAAAAAAAATCTTTTCTTTTTTCCCCCTGCTAGTTAAGAGGAAGATGCTGAGAGTGGCCCAGGGTTTGGGTGGTGACAATGAGAGGAACAAGCTATGTTTAGAAATAATTGCTTTGTCTTTTGCAGAGGTATTAGTGCCTCCGTGCTGGCAGCTACAGGAATTAGCTGGAAGTTTTGGTGACACAAATACAGAAGCAAAATTATTGCTACTTATCATCACTTTCATGTATATGAGGGGAAGGAGACATTATCAGGGCAGAGAGAGGGAAACAGGGAGTCAGAGGAGCTGGAGCTGGGGGTCTCTAACACAAGGCTGGTGCATCCTTGGGGGAGCCCAGACCTGGTGGCTTCTGCTCCACCAAAGAGATGCTGGTTCTGCTGAGGGTCTGTGCCCACCCCTGGGACACAATCACAGGGGACCCACACCATTGAGGCTGTGGAATGGCACTTTCTGCAGATGGTTTGACCCAAAGGAAGGGGGATTGTGGACAATGACTTGGCTGGATGGGCTCTGGGACACATGGGGTCCCCTGCCCTGAAGAGAGGCTTAAGGGGGTTGGAGAGACCTGGCCCCTATAGACTGTTGTGGGGCTGGAGGGGCAGGTGGCCGGAACCTGGGGGCCATTGGGAAGTGATCCCTGGACTTTCCTTAATAGCAACAAGCAAAGTCTGACATTTGGTTCTAGAAACTCATTAACAGCCAAGGCAGGAGTCGGGTTGTAGAGAACAGAGTGGTTCTGGATGAGCAACTGCAGCAGCATGGCTGAGCTGCATCAGGGAACCTTGCTGTGCTGAGGACATCACTCCTGTCGTGTCCCAGCCACTGCTCAGCATGGACAGCAGCCCCCCCAAGCCTCCCTTTGGGATGGGGGACCCCACCTACGTGGGCAGGAGGGTGGCTCATGGCATCCCACCTCTCACCTGGCACCCTGAATGCCAGCTGGCATTCCACATCCTCTCTCCCCCCTGGCACCCTGCTGCTTTAGGGGCAGAGTCCAGAGAGGGCACAGAGGTGGCTGCCAGCCCTTGGGACCAGGAGGGTCTTTACTGCTGCTGAAGAAGAAGGAGAAGCTGAGGAGCCAGGAGCACAGAGCATGGGAAAACTCAGCGCTGGGATCCTCCTGCAGCACAGAAGGTGCTCAGAGCGGATGTGGGTGAGCAGCACCACAGGGATGTGCAGCCAAGGTGAAGGTTCCCTGTGGCAAACTTCTTTCCCTGGGTCCTGGTGTGGCCACTTCAGGCTCCTATTCGGATGGAAGAGCAAACCAAGGCGGGGTTTCAGAAGTGGCACCTTTTTGGCTGTTCACATGGGAGCAGATGACAGTGTAGGGTCCCGAGCTGAAGGTCTCACGGGATGCGGGCGCTCCCTGGAGGAGCGGCAGCTCTGTGTGGAAGCAGTGGTGGATGGTAACAGGAGGATCCTGCTGCAGAGGAGACAAGGGAGCCCCTTGGGAGGCTGCTCTCCTTGGCTGGCAGAGCTGCTGCTCCGTCGGGAGCGCCCGAGGACGTGGCCGCGGCTCTGCTGGCTCTGCGCGCTCCCGCTGTTTGTTTCTGCCCGGCTCCGGCAGCGCAGTGCCCGCTGGCAGCGTCCGCCCCCGTCCCTGCCTGTCCCTCGGCGCCCGGGCTGCCTCTGAAAAGTAAAGTTGGAATGTTGGGAAGGGACAGATCTCTGATGAAACAAGGCCATTCATGCTTTCAGATATTAAATTCCATACAGAATATTAAATAATTTCCTCTTCAATGATCCCGGTAAATTTAATTAGCTCTTGTTCCCCCGATAGAGTTGTTGCTGCCATCCTGCCGTGCGGATGCAGAGTGGAGGGAAGGGGAATGCCGCTGCCTTGCTGGGACTCTCCAGTGCTCAGCCTCACCTCCCTGCTCTCAGCCGGGGCTCCTTCAGGGCCAGATCCCAGCTCCAGCTCCTGGGGTGGCCAGGAGGGAGCTGGGCACAGAATGCCCTTCCTTGCAGGTCCAGCTCCCAGTGTTTGCCTCTGGGATGATTCCAAAGGCAGGTTTTGGAGCTGGGATCAGACCAGCTGCGCTCAGGAGATGCCATGAGCTGCTCTGCCCAAAGGGAGCAGGGGCTGGGGAAGAACCTGGGGAAGATCAGCAGCATTTTGGGTGATTGTCCAGGGCTTTTCCTGTGGCTACTTGAGAGCCAGGTCCAAGAGGGAGGATGGGAATCGCACAAGTGCTTGACTTTCCGTTGGTGCTGATTTTGGTGATCTTGGTATTGCTGGTGATTTTTTGTTTTGTGTGCGTGTGAAGTCAGGTTTGTTTTTTAAAGTTTTAGAATATCAGAGCAAAGAAGGAAAAAAAATCCTTTTTGCAATGGAAGCAACTAATAGTGGGTTATAAATGAGTCTGTGGCATGGTTCATTAACTGCCCTGACATATTGAGGGCTGGGAGCAGTGTGATACCAGCAAATCAATTCTGAATTTCATCTGAGAAAGAGTGTGGGGAGGTTGGATCATGCAACATGTTACCAAACATTCCTTCTCAGCCGGAATGGAGCTGCTCCTTTCTCCCAGTGCTGCTCCTGCTGGGCTGCGGTGCAGAACATGAAATAAATAAATAACCAAGGACCTCATTTACCAATGATTAATTTGCATAATTAGTGCTGTGTCAAATCACTTCATCAAGGTGCAAGGCATGCTCTGCTGAGGTGTTTGCATGGATGTCTTCTCAGGTTTCCCCAAGCTCACCTTATTTCACATTTAACAGTCTCCTAAGGATGTCACATTGGTGTTGATGGGATTTCATGGGGTTGAAGAGGATGTGAGAGCTGGGGGGACTGTAGGACCAAACCCCTGCCAGCCTTCCCATGCCCCATCCTGGTGCTGGAGCAATGCCCTTCCCTGGAAATATGTGTGGCAGTGGGTGGCTGTAGTCCCAGAGCCAGGGATGAGCTCAGCCCAAGCTCTGCTGTGGGCACAGACCTGCTGGCTCAGGCCAATGCCAGCTCCTTGGAAAGGAGCAGCAAGGTGATGGCTGAATCCTGGCTGTTCCTTATCCACTTGCTGCTCACTGCAAGGGCTTCAGGAATGATGTGGGAAGGAGCTCAGGGTGGACAGCCAGGAATAAGCCTTTGGCTGAGGGCAGAGGCAGCAATGGGGCCCGAGCTGGTGCCCAGGAGAGGGAAGACAGCGTCCAAACGCTCGGCAGCACCTGCTGCCACGAGTCCCTCACTCTTCCTGAGGCTCTGCTTCTTTGCAGGGTGATTTCTGTCAGCGAGTGCTGCTGATGCTTCAGTGCCCATTGCTTGGCATCGGGGCATTCCCAGCAGCGGGGCTGGCAGTGCTTTCTCCATCCACCTCCTGCTCTGGGCAGGGACCTAAGGTCCAAGCACACGGGTGGCTTCAGGCTCGTTCCTTCCCCTGGAGCAGGGGAGGTGGCTGCGGAACCCCGGCAGGTGAAGCGTCCATCGATGCTGTAAATACATGGAACGCTCTAAAGCACGCAGCGCTGCGGGCAGCCCCGGTGATATCCCTGCTCCTGCTCCCTGAAATGGATATCAGATTGTTCTCCCGATCTTGGCATTGTTTCAGTAATTGATTGATGCAGCACAATGTTCACTGATTTAATAAGTTTGTTAGTGTAATAGAGGCTCAGGATTTCGCGGTTAATGTGCAGTGACAATTGCATTGTAGATTTGCTCATTATGTTGCATAACTTAGATATGAAATCTATTGGAAATCGTATTTAAAAAAGCATTATTGCAGAGCCCATCACCGTGGCTCTCCCTGCTCCCCCACGGTGCTTTGCAGGCTGTGTGTGCATTCAGCTCCTCACCATGATTGTACATTCTGTTTTGGGTTTTTTGGGTCAGGGCATCTACTACTCGCCAAAAAAACAACCCTTGGTGCTGTCATGTCATCCCACCGTCTCCATTGCGGCCAAGGATGGTGCAGGTACCTGGTGTTCTGGCAGGTCTCTGAGGAAAGCTCCAGCTGGCACTGTGCCCCCAGGCCCTGCCCCTGCACCGGTGGGACAGGCAGCGGCACTGCCACCAGCAGTGAAGCTCCTGGCAGGGCCTGGCTCGAGCTACTGAGTCTGTCAGAGCTGAGCACGCTGCGAACATCCCCTTTCCAGGCAGAGCCATGAGGAGGGGCTGGACACGCTTTGGGCGCCTCGGGGCTGAGGGTCCCTGACGGCTGTGGGGCAGGATGTGGGGGCTGTTGCCTCCTTTTCTCTCTGGTACTGAGTGGCCTCTGTTGCCTTGTGGAGATTCCAGGACTGGCTGCTTGGCACTGCCCTGACAGGGACACGATGCTCAGCCTGGAGACTGAGGGCATCCCTGGTGCTGCAGCCGTGCTGTTCTGTGTTCCAGCAGATGCCTTTAGGAGAACCCCCAGACAGAGCCACAGCAGGTCTTGTCATCTCTGTAGTCCAGCCATGGTTCTGAAGAGGAAAACATCATCTTTCTTAAAGATAAAAACAAGCCAGCAGCAGTAATTTAAACAACTCCAACTGCCTCCAAATGAAGGCCCTGATGGCAAATAGGCTGTGAAATCAACTGAAAAAAGGAAAAAACCTATTTTTTGTAGAATAGTATTTGTTCCCCTGGTTCACAAACAGCCTTGTGCTGTTTCCAACGGCTGGTTTCCCTCTGCTGCTGCTCTCACGCATCCTCTGCCATTATCCCCCACCTGCTCCTCCTCCTCCTCTGCCATGGCTGGGTTCCCAGACGTGCCCTCCTGGAGACCCCCGGGCAGGTTCCCCCCGTGGGTTCCTCTCTGGGTGGTTCCCTGCTCAGAAGCCCTGGATGGATGTCTGGGCTTGGGCCTTCCCCTGCAGGTTGCTTAGCAATCCCAGCATCGCCTGATCCCGGCATCCCGGTGCCACATGGCCGCCTGGGCGCCGCTCCGCACGCACGTCCCCTCTCGCATGGCTGCACCTCTGCTCCGGGCACCGCTTTGCGTTTCTAGGAAGGGATGTCGGCCAGGACCCGGCTTGGAGGCTTGAGGTGCAGGGAAGATTGTGCAGAGCCGAGCTCCCCTGCATTCCCGGCCCCTCGCTCTCCGAATCTGCTGCCTGAAGCATCTTCAGCCCCAGTGAGGCGTGAGGAAGCGGCACAGCGGGCAGAGCTGGGAGCAGCCTGGCTGAGCGCTGCCTTTGTCGGGAGAACAAGGGCTGCTGCGCTGGGCACCGGGGCTGCCACGGCCCCGAGGGCTAAAAATACATGCGTGGATCATGCAAAATAGACGTGGGGATGGGAGAGGTGCAGTCCGTGCGTTCATAGTCCTCGCTCACACTGTGGCTCCTCATAACCCTGATGGTTTTCTCTGGAGTGTTCCTCAGAAACCTCTGGAGGGGAGGGGAAGCACTGCCTGGTCTGGGGGGCGGTGGGTGAGCTCTGCAGAGGGCTGAGAACATCTCAGAGATGACCCTGTGCTAAGCTCGTGGAAAATAACTGCTGGCTCAAGCAGACCTGTAGGCATTCCAGATATTTCTCAGGAAACAGAACTTGAGGAGCTTCACCACAGTATTAACTACTGGGAACTACAAATAAATAACTTTAGCTGAAAAAAGGTGCTGAGCAGATCACTGTCACTGCACTGTGACATCCCCTGGGCTGGGTGGGGAGCCAGGGGGGCTTAGCCACCCAGTGTAAGGGACTTGCTGCTAGAACAGCCACCACTCATGGCTCTTTCCGAGATGGGATTGCCTGGTAGCGATCCCAGGAAAAGGGAGAGAAGGACCTCTGGCAGCTCGGGGTCTGCACAGTCCGATGGCACAGATCTGCTTCCCGGGGGAGGAAGTGAGCAGCAGGAAAACGGGAGAGATCCGGGAATGCCAGAGGTCTGCTCTTGCATAACAGCCCGGGAAGCTTCCAGCTGTGGTGGGAACGCCCGGATCACTGCCCAGAGAGCCTTAAATGGGACTGAAAGGGAAGGAAGGGTAAGGGGCTGAGACAGACACCACGGAGCTCCAGTGAGTCTGAAGGATGCTACGAGCCTAAATCCTGCCTTGGGTCTCCCAGTGTTTGCAGGGAGGAATGGAAATCCCATTCCCCGCTGCCGTCCTGCCAGGGGCTGCAGCGGGCCGGGACATCCCACGCGGCGCCCGGGTGGGTGCTCAGTGACGGGGTTTGGGTGTCCCTCGTTCGGGCTCTCAGGCGGCTCCGCTGCTCGCCAGCCGCGGGGCGCAGCGGCGGGATGAGGAGGGGAGGGATGGGGAGCCCTGTGCCCCCCGGTCCCCCCCGGTCCCCCGCGGGCAGCGGCCCCACAGCCACAGCTCCGGCTCCAGCCGGGGCCGCCGCCGGAGGCTCATTCCTGGGGGAAAAACAGGCAAAACCCGGCTCTTCTGCTGGCGCCGCGCTGGGAGCGTGTGCGGAGCGGCCGCCGGGCACGGGGAAGGAGCCCCGGGACCGGACCCTCCCGCGGCGCTCGGGGGTCCCCGCAGAGGGAGGGGACCCGGGGCGGGGGAGCCCCGGGAC
>VWZG01011484.1:64236-115508 GCA_013396735.1 Grallaria varia
GGCACGGCTGGCGGCTCCCGGTGAGCTCCGGCGGCCGTGCCGGCCCCGTCCGGCGGCGGCGTGGAACGCGCCAGCGGCCCCCTTAAGTTTGCGCGTCGCATGGAATGTCTTAATTAGGAGCAATCGTTAAGAGGAGCATGGCACTAATTACCGTCACAGCCTCCGTATGAAGGTAAAATAGGAAAAAGTTGGGTGAGGTGAGGTGGAGTCTGGACTAATGGGATGGATGAAGGAGCAGGAAGAAAGGGTCCTGCTTGGTGTGGGTGAGCTGTGAGGCGGAGCCGGCCGGCCGAGGCGGCTCTCCGTGGGTTTTTCCTCTCGCGAATTCCTGCCTGTCTCCTGGAATTCCATTGCAAGACGAGCTCGCTGTGCGGGCATGTGCCGAGGGAGGGGCGGATGGACGGCGAAGGCCCTTGGGGTGGCCTGGGTGACGCGTGTGGCGATGCCCGGCGCCATTGCCCGGGTGGAAGTGCCGGGCGCCGTTGGCCGGGCGCTCTCCCGGTGCCCGCAGCGTGCCCGCAGCGTGCTTTTTTTTCCGCTCGGTGGGGTGCGGGCCCCGGCCGCGGTGCGGGGCAGGTCCTGCTGGGCGGCAGCTCTGGGGCAGGGGCTGCCCTGTCCCTGCGGCCGGAGCAGCCTGGCCCGGCATCGGCGGCTGCTGCGGGTGCGCAGGTGGAGGGACGGGGCCGGCGGGGATTTCTGGGCTGCTCACTCCACTGAGCGTGACATTAACGAGCCCCGCTATTTTCGGGCGCCTTTGGGGAAGGTTTGGCTCTCGCTCACTGCCTGGCATTGGGGCAGGGCAGCTCCGGCCACCCGGTTCTGTCGTGGGGGGCAAAGCCCGGGCTGGGTGCAGGGTAGCGTGTGCTGGAGGAGGCGGCAAGGTCAGGGAATACCTTTCCTTTCTAATTGTGCCTGTTGTTCTCTGGGATGTCTGGGGCTCGTGGTTCGTCTCTCAGGGGTCTGGGGGCGCATCCTGCTGCCCGGTGTCGTTTGCATCCCCAGCGCTGGAGGCCTGGCCGTGCTGGGTGCTGTGCTGGCTGCTGCGCAGGGATGAAGGCACTCTGCTGCCCAAAGAACTTCCTTCGTTCAGGCTAAAATGGTTGAGGCATGATAAAGCCTCACAAAGCAAGAAATTGAGGCTTGTTTTCCTGGATAACAGATGGAGAATGAGCCTGGAGCTGATAATTTTCAGGGAGGGCTGATTGCAGTGGCTGAGGCTGGCAGGACCTGGCTGTCCGTGGGACACAGCTGCTGCCACTTTGCCACCATGCCCTGCACCAGCAGGGTTCTTCTTTCCCACCGGGGATGGAATGGGGTGGTTTAGCTCCTTTGCCACAGTAGCTGGAGGGGAGTGTGGGAGAGGGGGTTGAGTGCATGGTGGCTGGCTTTGGGCACTCGTCGGGGTGCCAGGGTCGCCATCGGTCCCACTCTGGAGCAGTTCATCAGCACAGGCCAACTCATTCCTTTGGTGCACAAATAAAGGTTTTCAGTTGTGCATTTCCTGAATTAGTTTGTCGGCACAGTTCTCAGCTGCTCAGCTGACAGTGGATAAATCCCTCTGAAGGTTATTGAGATAATAAAAGGCATGGGGGAAGTTCCATAATTTATTTGAGTTCTCTTTTAATTTACAGCCTTATGGGGTGAGAGCTCAGTGGACAGTGAGCCCTTATGGCTGATCTGCTCTCTTCCAAAGGCCCTGGCAGGGGAAGAGGAGCTGGAGGGGAGGTTTGAGCCAGGGGGACATGAGGGGGTTGTGCTGGACATGCTGCAGCTGGGGAGCTGTGACCAAAGCCGTGGGGTGCTGGGAGCCTGGAGCTCCCTGGGCATCACTGCGGAGCTGCTGCCAGCTGAGAGCTCTTCCATGGGGATGTGCCATCCCTGCCCGGGCTGGGATGCTCAGGGCTACCGACAGCAGCTTCTCCTTCCTCTCTCCTCTTGCCATTCAGGCAGTGGCTGCTGCTGGTGCTGTTCCAGGGCTTTCTGCTGGAATCGTTTGAGGTATTTTGGGATGTATGTTCCTGCAAATTAATTGACAGGCTGAGATACCAGATGAGGAAGCAAAATCGTCTTCTCTGTTATTTCATTAGTTATTGAGATTACAGTGGTTTTGAACCTCTAATAAGCCAGTCTGAAGGCAGCTCTCCCCTCCCTCTCATCGCACGCGGGTGCTCCAGGCATCCTTGTCTCTTCCCGACTAGACAAGATTGAATTTCTAACGGGTAGAAACGAGCACAGGAGTGTGGGATCCCTTTTCATGTTCCATTATCTGCTGTGGATGTGCCCCCCCTCGCTGCCAGGCACGGCCTGTCCTGCTCAGAAACTGAACCTGGTTCTTCACCTGTGAGCTTCCTGGGTAGCGAGTGGCTCTGGAGCTCGGTCCCTGCTGTCCTTGTCACCTACGGAGGGCCAAGGGCTGGGAGGATGGATCCTGAGCTGGAGGAAGGGTATTCAGAGGGTTTCCTTGATGGGAAGCTGGTTTCTCCCAGTGTTTTGCTGTTGGTTTTTCCAAGCGTGGAAGGAAGCACTTGCTCACTTGGGCCCTGCCAGGCTGCTCATGTTCCCCCTGGTAAAATGATTAAAAAAAAAGGCTCTTTTGGAATCTGGGCTGGTGCTGCTGTGGGGGTGTGAGATGCTGCCCAGGGATGGGGATGGTGACTGCGGAGACCCTTCCAGTTCCCCCCTCTCCTGGGTACGCCACAGTGCCCCATGTGCTCCCCTGTGCTCAGCTCTGCCTGGGCCAGAGATGGTGGGGAAAATAGGATTTACATACATAAGAGGACCTGAGCTCAGTGGAATTGGAATGGAACTGCTGCTGCTCCCTCTGAGCAGTCTGATGCATCCAGATTTTCTGAAACTGGGAATCTGGGCAGTGGCCTGAGAGCTGGAATCTGCCAAAATCACCCAGAGGGATCTGTGGGCAGGCTGTGCATCCAGAGAAAAAGGGTGATTGAAGCTGAGGAAGCCACCGCAGCTGAAATTTATGGAAGTGATAAAACAACTTTTGACAACAGGCTCAGCTCCCAGCAGCTCCTCTGCAGCAAGAGAGAATATTTTCCTCTTGTTGGATCGATAAACAATTAATTCTAAAGCAGAAGCTGGAGCAAAAGGGAGAGTTTTCCAGGCTTCTAAACTCTTAATCAAGCTCTGTGTGAAACACAGATGTGAGAATCTGAGACCTGCTGATAAAATCTTGACCTTGATAAGGGGTTCCTCAGTTCCTGGACCACAGATGATACTTCCTTGGCTGAATAAAGCCTCTTGTAAATATAGAGCTTGTTCTCAGATATTTATGCTTCTGATGTGTTTTAATGTAGCTTTACTTAATAATCTGCTTCAAAATGCTGAATTTCCCCCCACATTTTAATTGAATTCTAATTTCCATTCAGAATCAGCTTAAATTAAATGAGTTTAGTAAATAATACTTGTAATTCACTAACTCTTACCATAAGCTGTGAAAATAAAGACTCCAAATAACCCTTCAAAGCTGCTCATGGTGCAGCCCTCTCTGTAGCAGAAAACCCAACATCCTTTGGCTAAATGTGATGGGTTTGGGATTGGTGCCCAGCCGGGCTCAGGCACTCTCAGTGCTGGGTTCTCTGGGGCTCAGGCTGTATGGGGGCAGGACAGGGGAGTTGGGGGGTGATGGCACTGCTGTCCCCTGTCTGCAGGTTTGGGAAACCCCTGGTCACCTCTGACAAACCTTTGGCTCTGGCAGATCCTCCAGAAGCCTTTGCTGCTGTGACTGATGGAAATGTGGGTATTAAAGGAACTTTCCCGAACAGAGCTGGGGTCCAGCCTGCTGATGGGTGTGTGCTCTCAGGTCACGGGTGCACACGAGCATGGTCTGTTTGTAGGTTGGGAGAGTCTTTTTGCTCTCTGGGAGTTACTGGGGTTGTCCAAGAGTCTGTTTTGCAGGAAAAAGAGATTAAGGATCTCTCAGAACCTGTGCTTCACAGTCTGGGCAGTGAAGGCATCTCTACTGCTGCACTGTAGCAGGCAGTGAGGGGCAAGAGGTGCTGGGGTCAGACTCTGGTTTGGCTGCTTTCTAGCCCAGGGCTGGTGACCCCCAGAGTTGGGGTGTCACTGCCCCTGGTGCTGAGCCCCTCTCTCAAGGGAACAGCACTGAGAGTTCAGCACGTGTGGATGGTGGACGGCACTGGGGAGCACCACCCTGTGCCCAGGGCTCCACAGGCAGCCCAGGGCATCTGCTGCAGCCACCTGGTTCCAGGATGCAGCCCCGGGAAGTGGGATGCTCCCTTGGGCAGCGCCGTGGTGGGTGGCAGTGTGCTGGCATGGCGTGCTGTGGCAGCAGCACTGGTGGGGGCTCTCCCTGTGTGACAGCAGTGTTTGGGATGCAGCCCTGGGCAGGCAGGTGCTGCCCAGGAAGGCTCTCACCAGCAGATCTCTCTGGGAAGGTGCTTCATGGACTATGCTAATCCCGGCATGGAGAAGGGCCGAAATTGTTCCTCACGTAGCCTGGGTTTTTTTAAGTAAAGCTCTCTCCAGTATATTGCAGGAGTAATTAGGAATCCTGAGCTGGTTGGATCTCGATCTTTATAGCAACACAGCTGATAAAGCATGATTCAGGGACCTCGTTAGCTTTTTTTAAAGAAGTTTTTATTTAACTTCCGTGAAGTTGCCATGGTTACCCCTGTGCATGGCTTCCCTGCCTCTCCTGCCTTGAGTGCAGCTGCCAGTGCTGAGAATTAAACATCTACATTTGGAGCAGCCACGGCCTCCCCACCGCCACCGTCCTGGGGTTCAGGAGCCTTGTCCCTTTGCCCACCCTGGAAAAGGTATTTTTCCCTCCTGTACTTGAGCTGTTTGATATGCCAAAGCCCATTCTGGGTTGTCCAAGAGCTTTCCTCTGATGCAGGCAGGGAAGGGGCTGCTCCACTGATGCCGTGGGTGACAGGTGACCTGCTCTGCAGCACGAGGGTTTCCTGTGATGTGCCATGGCTGTGCACAGGCATAGCCTGGGATGCTCCCACTGTGTGACACAAAGCTCCTGTGGGGCACAGGAGGCTCCGGGGCTGCCTTCCCAACCCCAGTGGGATGAGAAGGGTGATGGGAGTCACTGGGAGCAGGGCCCAGCGCCCTGAGTCCTGTCTCACTCTGTGGTTTGGCTGGCAGGGCCTTGCTGTCCAGGAGCCAGTGAAGGCAGGGTATGAGATCAGCCCATTGCCATGATGATGGCCATGACATAAGACACCAACAGAGATGGTTTGTGATAATGTGCCTTGAGCCAGGCGAACCCCAGAGCCTGGGGAGCCAGGGAGGCAGCAGCCCCCCAGCTCAGTTCTGGGTGCTGGAGGGATGCTGGAGCCTCCAGAAGGGACAGTGGACATTCGAGCAGCTGTTGGGTGGGAAGATGAAACTCTGTTGGCTCCTGCCAGCGCAGGGCTGTGATCTCTGCTGGCAGGAGTGCCAGGGCTGCTGGTGCTTGGCACTGCTGCTGCACCTCTTCCTGGCCCTGCTTCCTATCCTCCTGGTGCTGGACAGGTAACGAGGACCCTGTGCTGGGCTGACGGTGGCAGCCACCTGTCCAGGCAAGGCTGGACTCTGTCCTCATTCTGTCAAAGTTTTGTCAAGTTTCCCCCCCTCCCCGGCTCCTTTTGGTGTTTTCTGCAGCAGAGGGTGGGAGGGTGCGTGGGAAGTGAAGCCGCACCAGAAATAATCCTGCGCGTCCGGGCTGCGAGCGGCGCTGAGGGCGGCTGCGCACCGGGGTCAGAGAGTCCCCGGCGTGAAGGGAGCAGCTCTTATTTGTTTGTCTCCCCTGTATTCCTCCTCCTCCTCCATTCCTTTATTTCTCTTTTCCCTTCTCCATTTTCCTTACCGATGAAAGATATTCTTGCAGTGTCAAGGCAATGTGACCTGGTTCTGTAATAAAGAGGAGGCTTATTAGAATTAAAGCCCAACAGTGTTAAAAAAGCAATCTTTGCAAGATTGAGGCCATGAGGGAATTGTAAATTCTCGGCAAAGACCTCATTTAAAGACTGGGATGAAAACACATGCGCACACACGCACGGACGCCTGGCACCGCGAGGGCATGTCTGGTTCGAGGAGAATTTGGGGAAGGACGAGGGATTTGAGCAGTGCTCAGGTCCTCCTGGCTTTACCTGGGCTTCTCCTGTCGGATAGGCACGGTGGTGGCTCTGCTGGCTCAGTGAACATCCCTTGAGTTTGGGTTTGTTTTCCTTGTTCCTCTGGGGACTCCCTCCCCACAGCCCCCCCTCTGCTGCATCCCCACTCAGCCCCCCTGGCATGGCCGCCCACCCACTGCAGGTGGGAGCGATGGCAGCCAGTGAGTCAGGCTGCCTGGGCTCCCCAGTCCAGCCCGGGCTCCCCAGTCCAGCCCAGGCTCCCTGGCTGCTCCCCACAGAGTTCTCCCTGCGGGTGCCAGAGCCAGTGGGGAGAGCTGGGATGGGGGGGTCCCTCCCTGGGGCGAGGTGTGCCAGCTCTGTGGCCCCCCTGCCCTGGCACTGGAGGGGTGTGCTGTGTGCCAGGGGTGCCCCTGCACACACAGGCAGGGCTTGCAGGGCAGATGGTGCCATGTTGTAGCTGTGGCTTTGGCCTCATCATGCACGGAGCACCTTTCCGTTCTGCTTGACCTCTTATGGGTGCCCAGGGAGCAGCCGAGCACACGGCAGGGCTGGGGAGAGGGGCCGCAGGGCTGGGGAGAGGGGCCGCAGGGCTGGGGAGGAGGGTGCAGTGGGCAGCAGGTGGAGGGACCCCATTCCCTTCTCTCCCTCCTCTTCCTCCTGTTTGCTCTGTGAGTGCATCCCCATGGCTGTGTGGAGTGAGCGCAGGGCAGCGGAGCTGTCGGAAGGGCCCGGAGCCCCCGCTGTCAGTGGAGGAGGGGTCCCCGCGGGTCCCCACGGGGGTCTGTTGTCATGATTTGCTGTTATCTGTGTAATTAGCACCGGCTCTGCTGGCGGGGCTCGGTGGCCGCTCCAGCTCCGAGTGCTGCGCACACCTGCGGTGCAGTGCAATGAGCAGATCTCAGCAGCGCAGGGAGGGCTGACACGTGAGTGTTCAGCAGCTCATGGCCTGAGCTGGGGCTGCAGGAGCCTGGGATGTCCAGCTGAGGGGAGGGGGCTGCTGGTGGACACACGGGCTCCTGCTCAGGGCACCTGCTCGGCGATGCCTGAGGTCAGTGGGGGCGCTCAGTGATGGGGATGCTTGAGCCAGAAGAGCCGACTGGCCTGAGCCTGGGGCCCCACGGAAAGAGCTGCCTCCTCCATGGGTCTGTATCCTGGTACCTGTGGCCAAGGCTCCCCTGGTGCCCATGGCTGAGGCTCCCCACTGCCTGGCCTGCCTGGTCACTGGTGAGTCCTGCTGCTTTCCATACCTGCAGACTCCACCGTGCTGCAGGGACAAACACACGTGCCAGGGTCCTGTCGACAGGACATCAAAGGGTGTTTTCTCCCAGGTCGCACTCAGGTGTGTGAGGGGACAGACAGGGCAGGTCCCTGTCCCCGTGCCGTGCTCCCAGGGTGGATGGT
The DNA here is from genome assembly GCA_013396735.1 of Grallaria varia. Lineage (NCBI taxonomy): Eukaryota > Metazoa > Chordata > Aves > Passeriformes > Formicariidae > Grallaria > Grallaria varia. Next base: position 71,742 of record VWZG01011484.1, read on the forward strand.
GGCAGTTCAGCTGTTGTCTTCACTGTCACTCCTGCTCCAGGATATTTATAGTGAGCCGGAGCTATGTGCAGCTCTGCTGCCCTGCACTGCTGCTCCTCGGTGCTTCTGCACCTTGCCAAGGGGTCTCTTAGATGGGTCCTTCCTGAGGGGACTGGAGCAGGTCCTTACCCTTGCTGCCTGTGGCCCAGAGGAAGGCAACAGTGGTGTTGCCACCTCTCCCTAATGCACTATTAATTTAATGTCTTGTCCAGGAGCTTTTCCTGCAGGATAAATGGCCTTTCCATCTGGAGCCTGTGTGAGTTACTCTGACATTTTGCTCCTGAGTAGATGTGTGTAGAAGAGCTGGGTATTGGATTGGTGAGAGACAAGAGAAGCAATCTCTGGGAGGCCATCAATTTGGATTAGGCTTTGTGGACTGGGATAGAGGGTAATCACCATCCTTCATTTCAGAGAGGTAAGAAACAAGTCAGCTTCTTTATGGATCATTATAGCTGCAGCAGGAATTGCTTCCACCCTGGCCGTGGCACAGAACCCCGCTGGGTGCAGGGGGTGGAGGAGGGTGTAAAGCTGAAGGAGGGAGCTGGCTGCGGCTTTGGAAGTGTGAGCCAGACTCTGGCCTTGCCATGAAGCTGGGCACTGCCTCCGTGTTCCTTCCTGGATGAGATGGCTCTGCCAGGGGCGTTGTATCCCTGCCTCCTCCCACTTGGGGTGGTGGGTGCCTGAGTCAAAGGAGTAAATGCTCCTCACTCCCCAGGAAATGAGGTTTGGATCTGTCCAGAGGTGGGATCACCTCCATTGCCTCTGCAGTGCCACCAGCCTCGGCTGGGCTTCCTCCAGTTGTGTCTGCCAGTGCTGACTCCTTGGTGGGTGTTGGAGTTGCTTGTTGACCAGACCTCAGTATCATTCTGTTGCGCAGCATGGTGACACTGCCTGGCTCCACTGGCACTGCGTTCCCCCATCACAGCCCCAGTGCAAGTCCTGGACAATGCCTGGCTCCGTTGGCACCACATCACCCTGTCCCAGCCGTGGCAGGGGCACTGTTGGCGCAGCATCGTGCCATCCCAGCCTTGGTGAGGGGCTCAGACACTGGCTGGCTGTGCTGGTGCTGCATCCCCTGTCCCAGCTCGCCGTGGCAGGAGTTGCAGTGCATTCCCAGGCTGCTGCCAGCAGCGCTCCCAGGCATCCTCCTCCCGCCGCCCTCGCACTCCCACGCACAGCAGCATGAAAGGCACAGCCCGTAAACAGGAGGGGAGGAGGGATGGGGTGGAAATGGGGCAGCGGCCGAGCTGGGGGAGTGCGGGTGTGGAGCTGAACCAGCCGAGCTGGTGGGGCTGGTGCCGCTGCCACTGGCTGTGGTGGGAGCTACTTGAGGCTGGCAGGGAGGAGAGATCCACTTTGGCCTCGCAGAGTGAAGGCCTCCCCTCCCTGCCTTTTGTTTGTACTTTTTTCTGCTCCTTTTTTTTTTTTTTTTTTGTATCTGAGTGCTTCATTTTCCAGAAGCTGTCATTTTACATAAACCTCTCAGTGAGGTACATCCATTCCCACTGCCAAAATCTCCATATCAAACACTTGTAACACGCCGCTGAACTGACAGCCCTGCCTGTACACGCTCCGTGCCTTTACAAAGGGATGCTGCGTTGGGGAAGGATATAAATACACGCATTGGAATGACACGCAGCGCGCTCGCTCACCAGCCCGCCCTGCCCTGCTCTCCTGCTGCCCAGGTAAAATTTACCCGCAGCCTCGGCACAGGCACCCGCAGCCCTCCTGGCAGCACCGCAGCACCCACAGCCCTCCCGGTGGCACCGCAGCACCCACAGGCCTCCTGGCAGCACCACGGCACCCACAGCCCTCCTGGTGGCACCGCGGCGCCCGCAGCCCTCCTGGCGGCACCAGTGCCGGGGTGGGTGGCGGGGTGCAGGTGGGCAGCTGCCGTGCTGGCGCTGTGCTGCTGCTGCAGGGCACGGGTGTTGCATGCACTGAGCTGCAGGTTTGGCAGGGCAGGAGCCCCCAGCAGCGATTCCTGCAGCCCCTGTGTGTGGGAAGCCTTTGCTGGAGCCTTGGAGCTGAGCCCTGGCTGCGCTGGGTTTCCCACTGCCCAGGTGCAGGCTGGATGCTCCTGCCTGTCAGGTGAGGGGCTGAGGTGCCGGTGGGGCACCGGGGGGCCGGTGGGCCCCAGAGTAACATGCACACTGGGGTGCAGTAGGAGTGGGGCTACTTGACCTGAAACTTCTTTGTCTTAAGTCCCATTTCAATGGGAATAGAGGCAGAGCACATTAAGCAATCCAACTGCTTCCTTTTCAAAGGCAATTATTTTCTTCTGGATGAAATTCAAATCCAACCCCAAATCCCCATTTTTTTGCAAAGGAGAAAGAAGGAAATGCAAAAAACGTTCCCCACCCCCCAAGTCTATCAGTCTTGCATCTGATGAGCAGAACCATTCCTGCTCGTCCTGGGATTCCCTTCCTCCTCGTTGCAGACGTTGCTGTTGTCGGTGATGGCGTTGTCGCCGTGTGCTGTCACGCTGGCTGCGAGCATCGGCTCGTCCCTGGGATGGGATGTGGTTATCCAGGGAGGCAGTGGGATGCTGGAGCACGTCACAGGGGAGTGGGCTCTTCTTGAGCACTGAGAGCTCCAGTGGTCCCTCGCTCACCTGGGGCCACCACAGTGCTTGTGCTCCTGGCCCTGCTGGGGTGCACTGGATGGTGACGTGGCTGTCACTGTCAGGGCTGTACCTGTCCCTTGTAATGCTGCACTTGGCAGTTTCTGCTGCTCTTCAGAATGGGGACCACAACGTGGGAAAGATGAGATTTATTTTTTTTTAAATGTAATACCATTAAAGTGGTTTTTAGTTGAGTTCATTTTGGCAAGTTCGATGATAAATTTTTCAGCACCTCAGCTGGGAGAGACAGGTCTGTGCTTGGCTCCTTCACTTCCCATGCCAGGGAAGTTCCAGGACCTGAGATGTTTATAGGCTGTGGCTGTTTCCATCCTCCGGAATCCCCTAAGATCTCAGTCCCTAGCTAAGGGGGTGGTGACACACATATGGGGTAATGTGTTGTGTGTGTCCTTGCTGCCCAGGCTGGTGCTGCTTGGAGATGTGGTGATGCTCTGGGTCAGATCTCAGGAGATCCCAGCCTGGCCAGGGCTGCTGGTGGAGGGTTTGCCGTGATTCCCAACTGGGGAAGGGGCACGTGGGCTGATGTGATGTCCTGCTGCCCCAGCTGTGTGTGGGGAGGGCACAATTGCAGCCAGACATGTCACAGTGCCCAGGTGGAGGGGTGGGAGGGCAGCTTCTGCCCTGCCTTGTGCTGTGGCTCCTTCCAGATGGGATGAATCAGCCTTTCCCAAGGACCTGTGAGTGATCTGCCACCACTGTGACCTTGGGTCCCTGGGGAGATGCAGCCTCCACAGGCAGGAAGGCACTAAACAAGGGCAGCAGCAGTGCCAGCTGTGATGGCATCTGCTGCTCTGGCTGGCAGAAGGCACAGACCCCAAGGTTTGTGTCCCCAAACTGCTCTTTATAGCAGAAAGAAGTGCAGGGGGCTTGTGATGCGTCTGGCAGCACCATTGTGCAGCTGGCAGCTGCCAGGGGCTGTACCATCCCTAAGGGGCACCCATGGGTGCCTGCTGTGGGCTTGGGCAGTCCCCACAACTGAGGGTTGGGTTTCCCTTTTCCCATGGTGGATGGAACCATCCTGGCTGGGCCCCTGGCACTGGCATGTGGCTCAGCCCAGAGCCCCGCGAGGCAGAGGTGACTGTCCATCCCACACTGGGAGCTGGCCCTTGGTTCTGTCCCCGCAGGACGTGGAGGTGGCAGTGACTCTCCAGAACTGCCAGGACCTGCTCCCTGGTCACCGCCTGCTCTCCGGTGAGAGAGCACAGCCCGGGACTGTGGGCAGTGCCAGCTGCTCTGGGCACTCTTCCCTCTTCCCCACTTTGTCCAGAGGCTTTTCCCTCCCTCCCACTTGTTTGTGTTCCTGCGTGGGGAGCTGGCATGGGAGGGCAAGAGAGCCCAGCTATGGGGAGGGGGCTGGAGCTGGTCACGGGGGTTTGGTTGGACTGTGAGCAGTGGAGGGAAATTGGGCTCCTCTGGCAAAGTTTCCACCCGTTCATCACAGCAAAGGGAAGTTTGGGTATGTGCTGATTAACTGCCTCCTCCCGATGTGCCACGGTGAGATAAAATATGAGCAACCGCATTCTTTGACTTAATTAAAACTATATATCAAAAACGTGAGACCCCAGGCTTAATAAAACCTGATAAAATTATACTAATACACTTCAATTTCAATCCAAGGCTTCCTGATGGAAGAGCGTGAGAGGCTGAGCCCGTAACTAGATTAGAAGCACCTCCTATGTAATATTTATGGTGCTGTCCTGCTTGAGATACATGGCTGCCGAGGAAGGCTCTGACACAGTGATGAAGAGGAGGTGTCAGCCTGGCTTACGTGTAAATAGGAGAGAGGACGAGGTTGTCCAGGCTCTGCTTGGTGGGGGGAGAGGGACTGGGGTGAAGGGTGAGCTCGCGGAGGGAGGAAGAGAGGAATGCTGCTCCCTCCATGCTGCTGTGCCCTGGGGATGCCCCCATGTCCCGAGGGTGCCTCTGTACCCCAGCACTGCCATGATTGCTGTGGCCCAGCAGCCACAAACTGGGGCGAAGGGAGTCGTGGCCTCTGCCCGTGGGCTCCTGACAGCTGCTGATGGCTGTGGCTGCTTCACCTTTACAGGTGATTTATGGAGTGAGATGCAGCATGGGGGGTTACAGGCTCAGAACCAGTGCCCAGTGATTGGGGAAAACAAGCTGGTTCATTGTCCATGGCAGCAGGTGGGGGGATTCTGTGGTGGGCTGCCTCTGCTCCAGGCAGAAAGCAGCACGTGTGCCAATTCCCTGCGTGGGTCCCTCTGCCACAACCCGGCGCATCCTCACTGCTGGAGCCGCCTGCTCAGCCTTTCCCTGCTGGCCCAGATCCTCAGAATTTCACTTTTGGGTGGAAATGCCCTGGGCTTGTGTCTGTGGAGGGGCTGGTACCTGGGGAAGTGTCACCGCTTGCTGTTTGGTGTGGTCGGGGGTCTCCCGTGGGGCTCAGTGTGGCACAGCCAGCTGCGGTGCCCCAGCGACAGGGGAAGCGGCTCAGGCAGACTGCAAATGTGGAGCATAAATCCTGGAGTAGACAGAGGAGGTCAGAGCAGGGAGGCAGGAGCAGTAAAGCATCACGGGCAGAGCAGCTCTGTCCTTAGTGGAGAACTCAGGGGCTCATTATGGAACACCAGGGAAAATGGTCAGCGACACATCACAGGGATGGGAATTACAGAGCGAAGGGAAAATGGGCATTGACATGTTACAGGGATGGGTGCCTGTGTTGGGGACAGGTTTTGGGTGATGTATGTGCAGGCTGGAGCCCTCAGTCTGTAATGATGCACCCAGCGGAGCAGGGACCTTTCTGCTGCAGTCGGTGCCCTTGGGTCGTGCCTACACCCCTCGGGGCCGCTCGGTTCCATCTTGGATGAGACTGATATGCAGCCTGTGCTTGGATGGGAGCTGAGCATGTGGGGCCAGAGCTGTCTGTTGGGGCTGGGGGGCTGCCGGGACCTGGCACTGCCTCAGGGATCTGTGCCCGTCTCCTGCAGCCACCCCCGCTGTTCCCCCCTCTCCTCTCCCTTCCAGGTGAGCAGGCAAATGTCCCCCTGGAGCGCTGACGTGTGCTGGTGCTTCTCCAAGGCTGTGGCAGCAATTCCAGCAGCCAGCAGCCTGGCGTGACCCTGGGAGCGGGGAGAAGGGGAGTGAGGTGGGCACTGAGCTGGCAGGGAGCCCCTTCAGCGGGCAGCAGCGTCAGTTCTGCCAGCCACAAGCTCCCTGTCCCCTTGGCCCCTCTCCAGATCCCTGGACAACTGGAAGGAAGGGCAGAGCGAAAGGCAAAGGGATGGGGTTTGTGCACCGTCCCTGTCCATGCCCCTCCTGCACTGCTCCTTGCCCGGGCTGTGCCCGGGTTTGCCCTTTGCACTGCCCCTCTGCCAGCGCCGTGGGGCCGGCTCTGCTCCCTGCGCCACGGAGCTGTATTTTCAGAGATTGTGGGGGATGTCGTGTGTGTAAATTTAGCGCTGCCTTGTTAGTGCTTCTCAGGCTAATTCGGAGTGAAATGCTTTAGCAGCGGTGGGCTGATTCTATCAGGAGAACAAGAACTAATTAAATTCACTCTGACCATCAAGCAGTAAATTATTTATACCCAGACAGATGCAATCTAATCTGTAGTGTCCTGCCCCGCTGAACCTGCAGTCTCCTTGATTTGGGGTGAGGAGCAGATTAGGAGGGTAGAGGGAGGCTAAGGGTGCAGAGCAGGGGGAGCCAGGGAAAACAAATTTGTTTTCCCTTCTGGTGCCAGTGCTGCAGTGGGACCCCTCTGCCAGCACCGTGACCCCTCGTCCTGCCTGGGGAGCTCCAGGGAGTGGGGGTCTGCAGTGGGTTGTGGGGGTGAGACATGGTGGGGAGCAGCTGGAAAGAGAGACGGGGTGTCCCCCAGCAGCTGCCTCTGCTCCTCCGTCCTGGGGAGTGGCACAGACCCACACTCTTGGCTGGGGAGGTGGTTGGCAACGTCAGCAGGGAGATGTGGGGGCCCTGCTCCTCCTGCTCCTCCTCCTCCTCCTCCTCCTCCCAGGAGGAAGGCTGAGCACAGTGCAGAGGTCCTCACTTCTGGTTTCCCTACACGTGCCGTGGTCCCTGCACTGTTGGGCGCTCTCCGTCCCTCCCTGCCCTGCGCCTCCCCCAGGCCCAGTGCCTGGCTCAGCTCAGGGCAGGTACAAACTGTTATCATCTCCGCGGGGATTTATTTTTTGGTGATCTGAGTTGGTGCCTGATTAGATCATTCCTGCCGTGCAGTGGAACGCGAGCTTTCGCTGCTTACAAGCTGCAGTTCTCTCTAATTGCAATTGAGCCGAGATCCCTCTTCTCTCCAACTGAAGGGAAGAGTGAAAAATCATTTGCTGATCCTTTGGGGACTGTAAAGGATTCTGGCAGCCTCGGAAACAGCTCTGCTTGGGGCTGCAAAAATGGTGTGATAAAAATGATCTGGCCAGTATTTATGTTAGAGGGACAGGAGGAAGGAAGTCCAGAGCAGCCAGGACAGAGCATCGTGGGGACAGTTCTTGTCGCCTTGGGAACAGAGATCTCCATCAAGTCCTTGGTGGGCACAGTGTTCCCACTGGGTCTGACTGGGGAGAACTTGGCTCCATTCAGGGCAAGAGCCTCTGGAAATGTGTGGGGGTCACCAGTGGGTGCCCACGGGGCTGGGCAGAGGGAGCAGCCCTGGGTTTGGGTGTTCTCCAGCCACAGCTCCCTGGCAGGCAGGAGCAGCCAGGTAGGATGTGTGGGAGCCGCCCTGGAGGGGCTGGGTTTGGGCTCTCGCAGCATTTATTTAGGTGTTTAAGGATAAATAAGCTGTAACCAGTTGTAGGCTGAGGTCCTCTGGGCTGGAGCAGAGCTTAGGCTGCCCTTGGCAGGAGGCAGTGCGGGCAGACTGCAGGGCTTGCACTGTGTTTGCGAGGAGCACTTGGGCACTCGGAACCGATCTTTTCCACGACACGTTTATTTTCCCATAATACCCAAGGTAAAGGCTCCCACGTCAGACCTTGCAAAGGCCCAGCAGCAGCACAGGGGAGCTGGCAGTGTACTCAGCTCCACTCCGCTCCACTCTGCTCCAGCTGTGTCGCAGTTTGGGGATGGTTGAGCCCAGTCAGTGTTTGCATTTGCACTGGTGATTAATCTCTGTATCAGGGGAGGGAACTCCAGTTATGAATCAGGCTCATAACTCCCAGCACACATATTTCCAAAGCCCCGCTGAACTATTAATCCTCCTGGTTCCCTGGGGTAGGGAGGATGGAGCGGGAAATGTCACCTTGTGGCAGGAGAGCTGTGATAGGCAGCCAAGCCAGCAGCTCTGTCTTGGAGATGGCTTATGGTCTCCAGATCCCTCTGATGGACCATGTGGCCTCACAATTGATTTAAAAAGGAGGGAAAAAAAAGGCAACTGCTTTGCTCTGGCTTTGCTGCTGCTGAGAGGACAGATTTGCCTGCTGGCAGCGCTGCCATTAACTGGGTGAGCTATTCAAGTGTGGGTTATGGATTTGGGGTCAGCCTGACTGTGCTGGAGAAGACACACAGTGCTGAGCCCAGATGGATGTGTGGCCCAGGATGGGGCCCGGAGGGAGCTGACACGCTTTTTCCAGGAGTGGCAGAAGGTGGGATGGAGGAGCCTTCACCAGGAGCAGATAACCTTGGAAGGGCGAGAAGCGTTTCCAGACTCCAGCCAGGTCCCTTCTAGCTGTGTGAGAACAATTCACTGGGGGCACACGTGCTGCAGCCCCCAGCAGCTGAAGGGCTGGAAGTGCAGCAGGGGAAGGAGGCTGGGAATTGGGTACCAGGAGGTGCCTTCTGCTGGGAGGGAGGAACTGGGAATTTCCCGGCAGCTCTGGGAGAGGAGCCATGCTTGGCTTGAACCTTTCAGAGTCTGGGAACAACTTCCAGGCTGCAAATATCCCTTTCCAGCCCCAAAGTTGCCACAAGAATCCTTGCTGCTCCTGTGGACAGCCAGCACACATGGCCCTGGCATCTGTGGAGATGCTGTGGCTGCACAGGAGCGGGCTGGACTCGTCGGCAGCTGGTGAGGAGAGGAACTGGGTTTTTGGTTTTGGCTCCCAAGGATCACTTGGACATTGAGCAGCAGCAGATGAAGCAGTCAGGAGTCTCTCCCAGCAGGGTGGGATGTGCCTGGTCACAGTCCCGCCACTGCTGTCTCCCACCTCCCCAGTGGGTCTGGCCCAGCAGTGTCAGTGCAGTGTAGGAAACATAAGCATTTTGATATTTTTTATTTTTATTTTCCATTTTTGCCATGGTTCTGCAGCCCCTCTGTCGCACTCCTTGTTAAGCTGTTAAATCACTCCATTTATTTAGCACGAGCATTGCTGAGAGCTCATTTTTATCTTGGTGAAAACCAGACTTGCTCATGGGCACATAATGAAATTGTATAAATATACCCTTAGCTGGGAATCTAATTTATTTTTCCTGTTCATTATGGGGTAGAAGGCCATTATGAGATGTACAACTTTTTTTTCCCAGTGCTGGAATTGAAGGGTTGTTGCGGGCACTCTTTTTATACTGATGATTTCGCCCTGATTCAATTTGAAGCTGGTTAGACCTCAAATATTGGAGCATAATTGACAGAGATTGGTGTGGGTTGCCATGCTAATGTCCTGGCTGTGGCTCTTTGGCAGCACTGGACAAAGGCTGGTTGGGATCCATGTCCAGCAGAGCGTGGCTAGGCTGTGGCATGTCCCCGATGGGCACAGGAGTGGGACTGAGCCCCCCAGGATCCCCCTGAGCTGGGATCAGTGGGCAGCAGCGGTGGCCCAGCCCTGGGGCAGCAGGACATGAGTCTGTCCCTTTGTCCATCAGCAGGATTGATTTTCGACAGTATTGATACTGCTATAAAGTCCTGTTTATGGAGCTATAATTAAGCGGGGGCCATTTAGCCAGCAGTGTTAAGTGCTGAGCAGATTTATGGCACGGCAGAGCCTTTGGCGGGGTTATATTTCAGCGCGAAGCACACCAGGTTTTTATGTGTTCTGCGATTGTGTTCATGTGACAGTGATTAGTATAATGGGGGTTTCCGGGGTCGTCTTGCCAAGCTGAGGAAACAGCAATTATGGGCTGCTGCAGTATCAACTTAATTGCATACATTTGCAAGCAACACGGGCCTGGGTGAGTGGGAGCAGCTGGCAGGGTGAGCCCTGGCACCCCATGTCCACCAGCCCCAGGGTGCCCCCAGCACCCTGGTGGGTGGGATCTGCTGGGTCCATCACAGAGCAAAGAGCATCTTCTGTCCAGGCACTGGGACTCACTCAGCTCAAGCTAAACCAGCGCTACCAGGGTGCTGGTGGGTTCAGGGTGCCTGGTGCCTAGGAAGATGGTGTGTGAGAGTCCATGGCAGTGTGCTTCTCCAGGAGCTGGTGGTGCTTCACTGACTTCACCAGGGGCTGGGTGATCTCCCTGTACTTTGGTCGCTTGCCGGGGGTGAGCAGCAGTGTGGCCACACAGCTGCCAGTGCCCTGGGTGCTCCCATGGCTTGTCCCTGGGTCTGGGGGACAGGCAGGCCAAACTCTGCAGCAGAGGGGAGCAAGGGGTGAAGTGATCCAAGGGCAAAAGTGCCAGCAGTAGATTTGCAGCAGTGCAATTAGAGCTCACCTTGGCGTGCACTTGGCAGCCTTTCCTTTGAACTCTCTTCCCCAGCAGTTTTCCTGAGATCTGGAGATTTACTGGCTCAGCCCTTCTCCATCCTGATAAGGCACGGGGAGGTTTTGCAGAGCAGTTGTAGGTACCCAGGGAAGGCTAGGAGTGAGCCTCTCCTGAGCATCAGGAATTCCTGTGCCGTCCCTTGGGCAGGCCCCATCCTTTAGCAGGACTCGGGGATGGCACAGGCAGGGCCCGTGGGTGCTGGGGTGGCCAGCGCCTCGTGCCATGGTGCCACCAGCACCGTGTCATCAGCACCCTGCAGCAGCTGGAGGGAGGCATCTCTGTGGGAGCCGGGCAGGGTGTGGATGCGTGTCCTGCTGTGGAATACTGGTCCCTTGGCTGCTGATCTGGGAGCAGTGGAGCGTCTCGTGAGACCATGGATGCACTGCCACAAGTGCATCAAGGTTCACAAGATCTCTTCTCTTCCAAGCAGAGCATGGGGTGGGAGAGGGCATCTTCCTTGCTCTTGCCCTTGCTGTGTGCACTTTCCCAATTCGCTGCAGGAATCAGATGGGCTTTTGCCGACTAAGAGGTGTTAAACGGCTCTAAATACTCTTCACGCTGCAATATCTCCACCACAGCGTTTAATCGAGTGCCATAGAAATGCCTATAAATAAACGGAGTGCGCCTGTGCCAGTTCCCTCCCACAGCATCTCGGAGCTCGCAAGAAAGTCACCAAGAGGCTTGTGCTTGGGCTGCAGCTCCTGCCCTCCCTTCCTTGCTCCTACCCTTTTCTTTTTCCCCCCCATCTGAGCCTGAGTGCATCCAGCCCGGGAGCCTGGGGACCCTGAACTGCTCGGCAGTGATGCCGTGCTGCTGGGCTGCAGCTGCAGGAGCGAGGACAGCGGGGTCTGGAGCAGCAGCCCAGTGCTGGGCTGCAGGGCCTGTGGGGCCAAGGCTGGCGAGCTCCTTGTGGTTGTGCCCCCGTTTTTGCCGTGGGCCATTCCCGCGGTGCTGGGCTGGCAGGTGCTCAGGCTGGACACCGCACCTGTCGGCACCCCGGCACCTGTCGGCACCCCGGCACCCGCCAGCACAGCCAGCAGCAAACACCAGGGTGGGGAACGCGCTGCAGGAGGGGTACGGAGCGTTTCAAGGCTGTTTGTGCTGCTCCTGCATCTGTATGTGAGTCCAGATTCCTTTGTGATTGGAGATCCACAGACACCAAACCAGATGGATTTCCCACCAGGCTGCCTTAAATCTCCAGCATCTCAACCTGAAGTCCAAGCAGACAAAATGCGTGTGTGGGGCTTTAGCTGTTGCAAAAGGCACTTTGTCTGTTCCTTTGGAGCTGCTGCTGCACAACGCTGCCTCCTGGGAAACACTGCGAAATTCCTTCCATGTTCCCTTCCCGAAGCCCTGATTATAGAGAGCAGACAGGCTTTTAAGGGGAGGGAGGAGCGGGCAGTGAGCATTCCTTGGCCGTGCTTCTGGGCTGCACCAGGTGCTCCGGGACGTCCCTGTGGCCACCGGGCAGCGGAGAGAGCTGGCAGCGTGCAGGGGTTGTTCCCTTTGTCACCCTCTGGCCAGGATGCTCCATGTGCCGGGCAGACGCCGGGGATGCTCTGGGGTCCCTGGGGCACCCCTGTGCCAGCACCCTCTCTCCAAGGGAGCCCTGGGGCCTCACTGAGGAGCCTCAGCCAAGTGAGATCCCTAAATAGGCTCCTCAGCCTGTCAGTTGATGCCTCTTCAGTGCTGATGAGCCACTCTTGTATTACTGTTCAAAATCCTAATTGCTTTAATCAGCTCGCCTTTAGCCACTCCAGCCAGCGAGTCCAGGGGCTGAGAGTGCTCCTGCTCCCCTTTCTGCCCGCAGGCCCCGGCTCTGCAGTGCAGCTGCGGCTGGGCACCGCTGGGCACCCACCGGGCACCATCCCCGGGCACCTGGCATTTGGTCCCGTGGGCACCCGGCGTTTGGTCCCGTGGGCACCAGCGTTTGGTCCCCAGCATCCCTGCCCTCTGCGCGGGCACATCCCGGTGGCAGGGCTGGTGGGGCAGCGGTGGGGTGACTGGAGAGCTGAGTGCAGGTCCCCTGGGCAGGGAGAGGACAAGGACTTCAGCGGATGAGACGAGATGCTGCTGTAACTGCTGAAAGTGCCAGCACTTTGACGGGCTGGGAATTCTCACGTCCTCTCCCTGCACTCCCCTTTGTTGCCATGAATTCCTTCCCAGGGTAAAAGCAGCCCCCGTTCAGTGCCCACCAGTCCCCTCCTGCCTCCAGCGTGACTGCCCCTGGCATGGCCTCGGGGTGTCCCTCCATCCCAGAGGGTCGCGGGGTCAGGGTGTGGGGCTGGACTCCCCCGGGGCTGCGCTCACGGCCACCCTCGCTGGGGTGGTGGGAGATGCCGAATGAAAATAGCGCGGCGCTTCCCCTGGCAAGGGAGGCTTGCGACAAAGACACCCCAGCGGCTGCGGCAGCGCGGAGGAGGAGGAGGAGGAGGAGGATGCTCGGCACCTGGCCCTGGCTGTGCTGGGCAGGGGCAGAAGGTCCAAAGACCCGGATTTGCGAATGCGGTGCTGCCACTGAGGGACCCCTCCCTGCGTCCTGCCTGCCTTGGCTCCCCTCGGTGGCGCGCAGCACAGGGCCATCCCCAGGGCCGGCTCCCGTCCGCAGCAGGAGGCTTGGCGTGGGCAGGAAGGCTGGCAGGGCTGGAGGGCTCTGGCAGGGGAGGCCCGGGGGTGTCGGGGTGCTGGGCGCTGGCAGGGGCCGCAGCCCGGGAGGAAATGAGCAGGAAGCTGCTCCCTGCGGCCGGCGGTGCCAACCTGCCCACCGGGGCTGGCAGGCTCTGCTGGGGCTCCTCCACTGCTGCCAAGCCTGGCAGTGGCGAAGGCATTTGCCAGGGGCCAGTGTTGCCACCGTGGGTGTGAGTGCCAGCTCTCGTGGACTGACTGCCCCTTGCCTTCTGTTGCACTGTAACTCAGGTTCTCCGGGGCACCACGTCCCACCTGCAGCCCCTTGCCAGTGCCAAAGGAGCCCTGGTCCCTATCCCACTGGGTGCATGGCTGCTCCCCTCCTGGCCCTCCTTGTCTCCCAGTACTGGATTTGGGGGCAGAGGGGTGTCCCTAGCTGTCCCTCAGGGCCTGGTGCCCCCTCACCCATCCTTGTGCTGCGGCAGCCTGCCTGCCGCTGGCATTCCCAGTGACGAAGGGTGACATGCGGCAGCAGCCCCGGGGCTGTGTTGTCCCTGAATATCCCTGGATGAGCAGAAAACCTCATACAGGGGATTGTTCAACTCACAGCAGCCTTCCCAGGGAGTGAGGACATCTCTGCATTTATTCAAGGACATCCCTTCTCAATTAAATCCTGGCATGGGCTAAACAAATGGGCTGCTGAGATCAAAGGGGGTTTTCTCCACTCTTTTTTTTTTTCCAAATCGTTGAAAGGATGCAGTGGAGGCAGCATGGTGTGTTTGCTTCTGGTGGGGAGGAGAAACTGCCATTAAATTCCCGTAAAGGCATTTCCCTGTACTAATGTGGGACTGGAGGAGTTTGTAAATGGTGGCAGTGGGATTACCCATTGGTGTGGGATTGCCCATTGGAGTGGGATAGCCAATTGTTGCGGAATGCCCACTGGCACAGGAGTTTTTAGTGTTGGATTGCCCATTGGCGTGGAATTCACGGAATCACAGAATATTCTGAGTTGGAAGGAACCCACAAGCATCATCAAGTCCAGCTCTTAAGTGAACGGCCCATAGAGGGATCGAACCACAGCCTGGGTGTTGTTCACATGGTGCTCTGACCAAGTGAGCTGTGTCAGAGGCTGGGTGCCAGCGGGTGCAGGGCTGCCCAGCGGGTGCAGGGCTGCCCAGCAGGGCGGCACTGCCCGCCCGGAGCTGTGGGGCAGCTGTCACTGTGCTGCAGCCTCAGTCCCAGGGGGCAGCACTCATGGCCACAGGGGCTGGGGTGCTCAGCCCTGTGCTGGGCCTTCAGCCCACGGCCCCCCTGCTCTGCCCTGGCCTTCTCAAGGATTGATGGTGTCGTTAAAGCAGCAAACTGGCCCAGGCCGGCCCCGCTGCCAGCTGGAATTTATGGTGGAATCTGCTTCGGTGAAGGTTTTATTGCCACTGTTAAGGAGCTGAGGGTGTGCCAGGAGGTGGTAGCGCCAAGGGGGCCGGGCAGGGGGGGTCTGCTTTCCTGGTCATTGCTAGTGACAGGGGTCACTTTCCAGGGGACCCTCGGATGGGACAGTGCACGGTCGGTGTGATGGGATGCTGCAGCTGTGTGGGATGGTCATCCCTGTTCCCCTGGCGACAGCACCGTGGGACTGTGCTCTGTGGGAGCACCGACCCCATGGGGTCAGTCGTCCCTGCAGTGGTTCGAGGCGTGTTGGGTGGCATTTTTGGGGGTGCAGTACTGTCCAGCCGTGCACAGCCCCAGGGCCTGGCTGTGTCACCCAGAGCTGTCCCCGCCTGCGCCACTGCCCACCCCAGGGTCTGACTTCCTCCTGCTCCCTCTGCCATGGATCTGTCATTTAAGAAATCGATCCCTTTGCCACCAGCTCTGTCTCCTTTTTCCTTTTAAATGGTGTCACTCTGCTATTTCCTGGCCTCTCTAATAGATTTTTGTATAATCACTACAGTGCACTTTTAAAGAGCGATAGATCACGTTCATTGCTTTTCCCCATGATTAATTTCCCATAATAGTCCTCTGTAACACCAAGGCAAAGAGAGGAGAGCAAAGAAAACCCCCACATTATCCACTTTGTGCTCCGAGTATAAATGAATTAGATTTAATTTTTGTTTAATTGTTTCCATAGCTCAGCCTCTGCTAACTTTGCAGGATAATTTATTTTGCAGTCTTGGGGAAAAAAAGTGAAGAGGGTTCCTGTGCCACGCTCTGCCCGCGGCAGCTGTTAATTACAGCTGATTGCCTTCCCTGCCTGGAATAATGGAGCCACGGTGGGTCCTGTTGCACTCAGGGGTCCTGGCGGGTGGGCAGTGAGGCGTCTGGAGCTGCGGGTGAGCCGGGAAGGGCCAAGCTGGGGATGTGGCATGTTCTCGTGTGTCTTCACATCCAAACAGTGCGGGGTCTGAGTGGCGCGCTCCTCTCCCTGCAGAGGGGCCTTGGCTTCGGGGAAATGTGTCCCAGGTGCTCTGCCTGGTGCCAGGACAGTGGGGAGAGGAGGCTCTGGGAACCACCTCCTGGCATCCAGCACCCTCTGTGCCGCCGGCGCCCAGCCACGGGGGCCGGGGCCGTACTGCCCCGGCAGATCATGGGAAGAGCCTCTGGGACAGAGCCACCGTGTCCTCGTCAGGCTCTCCCATTAATCACAGACTGCAGGGGCTTCGGGCCCTGCTTAAAATGCGCCGGCAGTGCCGAGGTGAGAGCCGGAGCTCAAGAGAGCCACGGCTAATCTGCTCCCTCTGAGACGGGCTACCTTCGGCCTGTTAATCAGTTGCAGTAATTACAATCCAACTTTACATGTGGAATGTTAATTAAAGGACGGGATGCAGGGACCTGCAGCCTGGCAGTGAGTGGTGTGCCTGGCAGCGAGGGACTGGTGGGGCTGGGGGCCGTGGGGCACCCCCTGGGCCCCCCACTCATCTGCCGCTCCCTGCAGCTGGTGCTGAGCGTGGAGATGGAGGCAGGGTCTGGGGCAATGTCAGGCACTGTCCGGGGTGATGCCAGGCAGGGGACTGGCGGGCTATGGTTGCTGGCAGTTGGCACTGTCTCTGCTTCATGGTTCCTGGGTGGTGGCTGCTGCTTGCCCCTAAAATTGCTTTGCTGATGTGCATGGATTTGTTGGGCAGCAGAATATTCCAGCTGGAGCTCCACTTCCCTCCCCGCTGCCTGCCCTGGCCCTGGCATGGGGCAGCTGGAGCCCAGAGTGCTGCATGGATGGATCCTGCAGGAAGAGCCCCAGTACTTGTTGAGTCCCTGCCTGGTCCCTGTCCTGACCCTGCCTGGTCTCTGTCCCGTCCCTGCCTGGTCCCTGTCCCATCCCTGCCTGGTCCGTGTCTCTGCAGAGCCCTGTGCTGTGACGCCTTGAGCAGCACTGTCTGACCGACACCGAGCCGCAGTTGTCCCTTTCCTGTCCCCAAGGAATATGCACCGTGCTGTCAGCCTGCAGCCCCTCTGGCTGCTGCATTGGTGTCCTTGGTTGCACTCGCCTTGCCCGGGGGGCCAGAGCGCCCCTGGGGGGCTGGAGCTGCTGAGAGGACCCTGCGGGTTCCTGGGGTGGCTGAGAGCCTGGGTGCAAGGGGACAGCAGCTCCTGGCTGAGCCCCCACCAAGCTGGAGGCGGTGGGTGCTCCTCAGCGGTCCCTGCAGAAGGTGCAGGTGTTTTTGGGGGAGGGATGGTGGGGAGAGCCTGGCTGGCAGCCGGCGGAGGTGGGCAGTGGCCCTGGCGCGGCGGGGGGAGTCATTAAAACCCCGGTCAGCAGCCTGGAGCATCGCTGAGCAATCTGCCGGGGCGTCAGTGCCCTGGATTATTGCTGCGAGCAGCTGAAGGAGAGCAGGGAAGAGGCATGAGCTGAGAGGAATGACAAAGAGGGGAATGAGAGGAAGAAGCCCTGGAGGAGGAGGAGGAGGAGAAGGAGGAGGAGGAGGCTGGATCAGTGCTGCAGGCAGTGCAGGGTGCTCCAGCAGTGATGCTCTGCTGTCCCAGCAGCCGCCTGGTCCCTGCTCCCCAAGCAGAGTGTGGTGTCCTGATGCATGTTCCATTGGTCCCAGGTGCCCTGTCTCTTGGCAGCCCGTCCCTTGGCAGCCCCCTCCCCGCAGTCCACCGTGTGTTTGCAGGCAAGGACAGGGCAGGGGTGTGGGCAGAGCTCCATGGCGGACAGGCTGCCACAGTTGGGAATGATGGCAGGAGCCCTGTGTGGCTGTGCTGATTCTGGCCTTTCACTGCCATGGCAGGGCACAGTGCAGTGCTAGCCATCAGTGTGGGGACCGGGGAGTCTGCGGAACAGGCCAAAGTAGAGGGCTCACTGACTGGGAGGACAGGTCTCCTCTCCCTTGCATCTTGGATCCTCTCTGTAGAAGCATTTTGGTCCTTTGGTACTGTCCATCCTCTGCCATGACCCCTGGCGCAAGATGTGTCACTGCATGTCCCCACTCACTGTGTGCCATGGTGCCCTGAGCAGGCCCTGCTCCAGGCTCCAGAGATGATGCTCCATGTTAGGCGCCATCTTTCTGCTCTTCTCTCCCAAGAGACCCCATGTATGCTTGGGAGTTCTGGACCATGAAAAGACAGAAGCACCAAATTTGTCTTTCCAGTTCATCCAACTTTCTTTGCATTTCAAATAGCTGCTCCTAGGGAACTGCCCAGAGCAGTGGCTGCTGGCAGGAAGTCCTGGAATAGTCAGGAGGAGCTCATTGTGGGTCCACTGATGTCCCCTTACACTGTGTGGATCTGCTGTTGCCTCTGGTTGACCCCCACCAGTTCTTTCCTTCCCATCTTGTTGCTCCTTGGATCTGCTTTGTAGTTTTTCTCCTGCTTGGTCCTCAGGTAGTGTTCACAGCCACATTTTGGTCACGTGGGAGGTGGCTCCTGGAGGCTGTAGTGCTGGTCCCAGAGCTTCTGCTGACACAGATCCCACCTCAGGATTTCATCCATCTTTCTGTGCTAGAAAGTGCTGGCATTTCTCCATGCACCTACTTCGTCCTGGCAAAGCCCCAGCTGGATCACTGGGAGAGACACGCCAAGGCTCTCTCCATGCTTCCTCCATGTGCTCCCTGGCTGGTGGCAGGGTCCCTCCTTCGAGAGGTGAAGCCACCTGCCACTTCCCTTGGAGCCTGCACCCCTTTGGGACAGGCTGCCTGCAGGGGTCCTGTGGGTGCACCTCCTTCCCGCGCTGGGGATGGACCCAGGGACCCACGGCAGCTCACCAGGGGAGGGCCAGCCAGCTGTGTCCAGCTCAGGGCTCTGGGGCTGTGCCACGTCGGACTGGCACCACTGCAGTCTGGGTGCCGTGGGTGTGGTGTGACCCTTCCACGAGTGGGCTGGTGCTGGGAGGTGGCTGGTGTGGGAGCTGGCAGCTCCAGCAGTCTTACACAGCAGAGCACGACCCCATGTCTGGGGCAGCCCCTTCCTGCAGCAGCACCAGGTGCTATCCCTGCAGTTAGAGTTTTCCCATCTCATTCATTTTCGGGACTAATTAAAGTGTTTCCCCTCCCTCCTTCCCTCTCCTTCCCACACTCTCCCCCATTCCATACAGCTGCACATGGATTTTAGGGTCATGCTTGTTTACATCAGTTATATTTAAATTAATGGGTGTTTGTTTTAGGAAAACCGGCAGAAATCCCATAAGAACAAATGTTCTTCGTGTCCCACAATGGGCCCCACAGCCCCGCTGGGGTTGGGGATTCCCAAGGTGGGTGCCCTGGGCAGCCTGTAGCCCCCACGGCCCCCACAGCAGGTCTGTGCAGAGAGCTCTGCCCTGGGCCTCTTTTGGGTACCATTGCGAGGTGACCTCCGGTGCTTACAAGGTGGGTGGGTGGGTTTTGCCCCCCAGTCCCACACCCGGCAGTGGCAGCTGGGACAGCTGCATGTGTTTGCCAGGGATAATTCCCCATCCTGGCACAGAGATGCTGCTAAACCACCTCTGCCGGGGAGGGTGTCGGGTTTGTTCTTTCATCAGGAGGTTGGATGGGGGAGAGCTTTAAGAAGAAGAAAGAGAAAGGGGAGGAGGAAGGATAATTATTTTTTCCAATGGCTCTGAGCCGCTGGATGCCTTTAAAGTTGCCTTTGTGTTCCTGCGGGTCAGGCCGGGCAGAGCCTGGCCTGGAGCAGTGTGGGACGGCCGCCTTTGTCATCGGGGCTTCGGTCACGGTCATTAGCAGGGTATGGAGACCCAGAACCTCAGATCTTCCGTGCGGCTGGTGGGAGGAATGAGCAGAGCTGCCTTATCACGCTCATTTAACTGGTTAATACATCTTCAGAGCAAATAATGCGGGCTGGGGGTGAACTGCTTAACCAACCTCATTACTATTGTGCATTTAGCAGCTTGGAGGAAGATAATACCTTTCAGGTTTGACCCAATTTTAGTTTTTGTTGTCATAACCATGGAAAATCGACCTTCAGAGACCCTCAGCAGTGAGCCTGAATAGGAAGTGATTTACAGCAAAAGTGCCGTGCAGAATGCTTAATGCACTTGTGCAGGAAAACAGACTGCAACCGGCTCCTGGCACCCCTGTCCCCACAGCAGGGGCTGGCCTGGCCGCTGACACCCCTGTCCCCACAGCAGGGGCTGGCCTGGCCGCTGACACCCCTGTCCCCGCAGCAGGGGCTGCCTGCACTGCCCTGACTCTGGGGCACTCGCTGTCTGTACGCAGCCCATGTGGGATGGTGTCCATGGTGGCACGGCTGTACCAGTGCTGTGCTTCCCTGGGCACCATCTCTGCCGGGACTGGAGCCACTCACTGTGGTCAGTGCGGGACCCTGTGGTCAGTGCGGGACCCTGTGGTCAGTGCACACCCCATGGTCAGTGTGGGACCCCACAATCCCTGTGTACCCTGTGGGCACCTCTTGTCACTGGTGTGGTCAGCCTGGCCAAGCGTGCCCAAGTCTGGCCCAACACCCTGACCTTGGCCAGACTCTCCCACCACCAGCAGCCTGTGGGTTTCCTGCCAGTGGCCTTGGTCACCCAGTTTGTGCCATGGGAACGGTGACAGCCCTGTCGCTGTGGTGGCAGCCCTGGCACTGTGATGGCAGCCCTGACCCCGTGGTGGCAGCCCTGGCACTGTGGTGGCAGCCCTGGCGCCGTAGTGGCAGCCTTGGTGCCGTGGTGGCAGCCTGACCCCGTGGTGGCAGCCCTGGCACTGTGGTGGCAGCCCTGGCGCCGTAGTGGCAGCCCTGGTGCCGTGGTGGCAGCCCTGGTGCCGTGGTGGCAGCCTGACCCCGTGGTGGCAGCCCTGGCACTGTGGTGGCAGCCCTGGCGCCGTAGTGGCAGCCCTGGTGCCGTGGTGGCAGCCCTGGTGCCGTGGTGGCAGCCTGACCCCGTGGTGGCAGCCCTGGCACTGTGGTGGCAGCCCTGGCGCCGTAGTGGCAGCCCTGGTGCCGTGGTGGCAGCCCTGGTGCCGTGGTGGCAGCCTGACCCCGTGGTGGCAGCCCTGGCACTGTGGTGGCAGCCCTGGCGCCGTAGTGGCAGCCCTGGTGCCGTGGTGGCAGCCCTGGTGCCGTGGTGGCAGCCTGACCCCGTGGTGGCAGCCCTGGCACTGTGGTGGCAGCCCTGGCGCCGTAGTGGCAGCCCTGGTGCCGTGGTGGCAGCCCTGGTGCCGTGGTGGCAGCCTGACCCCGTGGTGGCAGCCCTGGCACTGTGGTGGCAGCCCTGGCGCCGTAGTGGCAGCCCTGACCCCGTGGTAGCAGCCCTGGCGGCGTGGTGGCAGCCCTGACGCCGTGGTGGCAGCCCTGGCGCTGTGGTGGCAGCCCTGGCGCCGTGGTAGCAGCCCTGGCGGCCATGCTGGCAGCGTTCCCATGGGTGAGATGTCACCCGTGCCCAGCAGGGGTGGTTCCCATCGCCTCCGTTTTGTCTGTGGCAGGCAGAGACTTTCCCAGATGCCGTGGCCGGGGTGCGTGGGACCTTGCTTTCACTGGGCTGGGGAGGGGGATGGCAGGGAGGTGACAAGCCTTCCTCCCCTTTCCCTGAGGCAGCTGTAAGTGTGGCTCCACCACCCAAGCCTGGCTCCGTGCTGCTGCTGCTGCTGCTGCGGTGTGTGGGTGGTCCCTGTGGCAGGGGATGCAGTTGGCAGCAGTGCCCAGGGCTGGGGGCGGGTGGTGCCCACGGGGAGTGGGTGATGCCCATGGGGCGCAGGTGCCCCAGTGCATCCCTGGGGGCATCAGCTGGGCTGCTGTAGAGGGGCCATGCTCTCCTCCCTCCTCTCCCCAGAGCTGCGCTGAGATGGGAGCACGACGCGGACAGTTGATATTAGATCGCTTAAATTCTGCTGTTCTGCAACTGAAGGAGAAGCTGCTCCCTCAGCACAAGAGTTGAAACTCTTTAGCTTTCCTCTGTGTCACCTCCATGGCCATGGATACCTCCAGGTGTGACGTAAGTGAGACCCGGGGAAAAAAACATCTTCTGTTTAGCATCAAAATCCTATTACCGAGTGCCGTGTTCTGCTGCACAGATATCAGCCGCGGCACAGATAAGTGGGAATAGCTCCTGGCCGAGCTGGAGCAGGAGCTGTATCTCAGGCTGCACAGGCGCCAGCTGCTGCTTCAGTGAGTTTGCTGCTGAACGAAAACTCCTCTCCCCTCTCCTCTGCAATCCAGGGAAAACCACCTGCCCCCCAGGCTCCCACTGCCCCCCAGCCCAGACTGCTGAGGGGCATCTCTGTGACACCCCCTTGCCGTGGTGGGGTCCGGCAGAATGTGCTGGGCTGGACAAAGGGAGCAGGGTCCTCATGGGAACGCAGGGGCAGTGGCAGGGGATCAGCCTCCCAAAATGAGCATGTACAGCCCCAGCCCTGCCCCTCCGCAGCAGCAGCCGCCGGGCTGGCCCTGGGATTGCAGATGCTGCAGGCAGCTGCATCTTCTTTCCATCTCCTCCCTGGGGTGCCACTGACTTTGATAAAACCTCTCAGCCTTCCAGGGGTCGGCTTGTCGATCTAATCGCTGTGGTTTAGTGTGTAGTAAAAGCCTGGTGGCTCCTGGGGGAGATGCCCCGTGGGGATCCACAATCCACTTTCCCATCCCTCCTGGGGCTGGACTGCTTTCCCTGCAGGGGGGTGCTGCAGGGATGCTGCCGATAGTGAGGGATGCTGCTGATGGTGAGGGATGCTGCCAATGGTGAGGGATGCTGCTGGGCCCCCGACACCAGTGGGGAGCACACCAGCCCCATGCCCAGCACACCTGTGGGTTTGCTTTTGAAAACAGAAGGTGCTGAAAAAAATCCTGCCGTGTTCAGCTCATTTCAGGGATGCTGTTGGGTTTTCCCAGTGTTTGTCATGGCCCATGCTCACTGCACGTGCATGGGGGGTGTTCAGTCTTGGGCAAACCCCACAGTGTGAGTCCCCACTGCACCCCTGGCTCAGCCACAGTTCCTGGTCACATGCAGTCCATCCAGGGAGGAGTGAGAGAGGCTGGTGGCAGTGCCTGCGTGAGGGGACAGCCAGGGAGGGGTTAGGGGACAGCCAAGGGGGGCATTGAGACACTGAGGGGATCTTAGGGGACCAGCTGTGACAGTCCAGCATTAAAGGGGCTGGGATGGAGGGGCTGGTGAGCACAATGCTGCACTGATCTCTATCTCTGCCTGCTGATCAGGAGCAGAGCCTAATGAGCAGGACTAATGAGACAGGAGGGGAATTCCAGCAAGTTTGGGGAGACTGAGGAGTGCCTGTGATGTTCATCATATCTCTGTGGGTGTTCTGTGGTCTGTCCCCAGATCGGTGATGGTGCCCATCGTGGGGATGGTGCCCGTCGTGGGGATGGTGCCCACTCCCAGCAGTGTGCTTGGCATACTGGGTACCTCCAGCTGCTCCTGGGGGCATTCGAGCGCCTCTGTGGGCTGCCCTTGGCTCCTCACCGGCTCTGTGCTCCTGCACTGCTGGGAGGCATATCCTTGTCTGGGCCCTGTGCTGCTGTGGTTCTTGGGATGTGCTGGGGGTGTTTGGGAGACACTGGTGGCTTTGCATGGTCCGGGCCAGCAGCCTGCCCTGGGAAATGCTGCAGAGCCAGCCTGAGGGTCCCAACTCTCTTCCCACCTCCCCCTCAGCCATGGCTGGTTTGCAGAAGGAGGGGGATTTGTAGCCCCACCATTGTGGACAGATTTTTTCTTCCTATTCTCCTCAGTTTTTAATGAGCCAACCTTGGAGGACCTTGAGCGCCACTCCCGCAGCTCTGCTGTGACTTATCTCCTGGCCTCTGCCCCTGTTCTGCTGAGGGGATAAATCTCATCTCCCCATGCAGAGCCAGTGCTCCGAGCCCTTCCCACTGCACGGTGCAGGTGTCATAACTCACCACAGGCAGAGGGCTGCCTGGCCGAGGTGCAGGGGGAACGTCACCACTCCGTGCTGTGAAGGATGGGCTGCCCAGAGCAGGGAGAAAGTCCCACTGCAATGGGGCACAAGATGTTAAATTATTTCCTGTTATACCTCAGTCTGGAAAAGTAAGTGTGGGGCTGTGGGCAGCCCCCGGGGAGCCTTTGGGGGAACAGGTGTTTTTTTCCCTTAGGAAGAAGTCTTTGCCTTTCCTTGTCTCCATACCATGTGCTCATCTGAGGCCAGGGCTGGGGATCCTGGGAAGGCAGGACCAGCTTCAGCATCCTGTGTCAACGCAGGTCCTGCTGGGGACCCTGAGCTGGGGACTTCCAGTGTGCCCCATGCAGCCAAATCCCGTTCCCCAGGAGGGGACAGTCTTCCCCTGCTTGGGGAGCTTTTCCAGTGAGCAGGGTCCTGCCTCTGCACGTGTCGGGGGCCGCACCAGAGCTGCCTCCCGGCCGTGGGGTCGTTGTGCTGTTTGAAGGAACGGGCCAAGTGCACGTGAGACCCCAGAGCTGTGGTGTTTTCAGGTGCCGAGCTCTGCCATGTCCTCCTGTGTTATTAGTGGTGGTGCCTACACAGGGATGGGACTGGAGCCTCTCCCTCTCTCTTTCAGGCTGAGAAGCTGGTGCTGTGAGACCCCAGCAGCTCTTCCTGACAGCTCCGAGGGGTGAACACGAGTGTGAACTCCTGCCTGCCACTACCCCTGAGGCACCTGCTCTTGGAGCTTCAGGTATGTTATTTCCACCCAGCAGAACATGTAGAGGAGGACATGGGGATATTTTTGTTGAGGATGAAGCTGCTGCTGCTTGCCATGTCTGTGCCTGGGACAGCAGCCCACGATCAGCCCATTGGGTGCTTTGCACCAGCACTGGGTACGGACCCTGTGGGTCCAGACTTTTGTGCGATGACCTGGCAAAGGGGAGTGTCATGAAGAGAAGCCATGGCTGCTTCGGTGCTCATGGGATGTGGGGTCTGGCCCTGCCTGGGGATCAGTCCCAGCCATCTCCCTCCTGCTCACTGCAGGAGTGTGGAGGTCCCAGAGCGTGTGGGACCTCAGTGGTCCCCCTGCACGGTAGGGGTGTGTGTGACCACAATGCACTCACAGCCCTGCACCTCACAGCTTGGCTGGGCCCGCTGAGAACTGGCTCCTGGCACCGACCGTGCTCCAAAGCCCCTTCAGGGCTGCCTGCGTGCTCCGTGTGGTCTGGGTTGAACCCGTCCCTGTCAGTTCTCATTACATGGGCTGGAACCCACCTTGCACTGACACCAGGCTGCACGGGGAGCTCGCACCAGCTTGAGGAGGAGTTAAAACTTAAACTTCTCAAAGGCAGTGGGGCTCTCTCCTCCAGATGAGGCATTGCCCTGATTCTTCCCAGCGCTGTGAGAACCCACAGGCACAGCAGGCACTCAGAGGGGTCACTGCAGCACTGTGGCAGCCACAGTGACCAGGGATTGGGCTCTGCATGCGTCTTCCAATGCCATCCCCACCAACTGCTGCCCTGAGAGTCCCCCCAGAGCTGGGACTGCTCTTCTCCCATTGACTTGAGCTGAGGGCAGTGCCTGGGCAGGTGCAAGTGCCTGTGAAGCTGTGCACCACTGTCTGGCTCCCAGCAGTGGGGGTTGTGTGTGCCCCCCTGGCAGTGCCACTCACCACACACTGGCTCCTCTGTTCTGCCCCAGCCCCAATGGGAGTGAGAGTTTGAGGCTCCTTGTTGCTCTGTGGGGCAGAGGGGGATTAGAGAGGCCATGCAGATGGATTCCCCAGCTGCATTTGTCAGTTCAGAGGCAGCAAAGGCAGCTGAGCTCTGTGCATCACCTTGAAGCTCTTTTTTTTGTCTTTTGGAAAACTTTGGGTGGATGTTATTGCTCATGAAAGCGAGGGGCTGATCATGCTGGGAAGGAGCAGGCGTAGTGTGGGCTGGCACTATTATGCAAGCTTCCCACATGCAGCTTTGCCAGTGCACTCAGTTCCAGAACAACAGCACGCGCCCGTGTGCCAGCCCCAAGCCCACCCCCGGGTCTGCCAGAGCACCACAGTGCCACTCTGCCCACGTCGCCCTCACTGTGGGCCCTGCCTGCACTGTGCCCCTGCATCCTGCCACCCGCTCCTGCCCGGGGCCAGCGGTGCCATGGGTGGGTGTGGAGTGGGAGGTGTGTGGCCCTACCCGCCCCACAGCACTTTGGTGTGCCAGAGCGGGCCATCGTAGGCGCCCTGGCAGAGGTGGGAGCACTGGGAGTTCCTTCCAGGACTTTGTGCTGCACTGGGACGTGTCTGGTTCTGGGGGCTGGGGCTGGCACATGGACAGCTTTTTGGGGGCTGTCACCCCAGCCACGATGCGTGCTGTGCTCCTGCATTGGGAGGGATGTGCCCACCTCAGGGGATGAGCCGCATCTGCGGGGCTGGTGCAGCCACTGTTGCCAGGACCTGCTCTGGGCTCATGCGAGCTCAGGCCACCAAGTCTCTTCCCCATCCAGGTTTTCTCGCTGCTGCTTTCCCCCTCTCTCCCCTGGAGCCATCCCCCTCACTGGCCTCTGTGCGTGGCTGCCAGCCATGGACTGTGTGGGTGCTGCTGCCGAGCTCGGGGCTCGCTGGGCCGGTGGGGAGCAGCCCAGAGCAGGGAGGAACACGCTGATGCAGAGCCCCTGTAGCAACTCCCCCCATCATCCCCAAACCTGCCAGAGCACCCCCTGAGAGGAGAGTGCTCCTTCAAGGAAGACTTGGAGATGAGCAATGGAAAACATCTGACAGGGGAGCCCTTGAGGCGCTTTTGTTCCAGCGAGTGGGAGTGTGAGATCCGCTCAGACATGAAAGGCTGCAGAGCTCTGTCCCCAAAGTCACGGCGAGGAGGAGGACGGGGGTGTGCGGCTGCACCGGGAGGTCATCCTGGGAGCGACTGGCACCGGGATCCCTGCTCCCTCCCTCTCCTTCCAGCAACTAAATTAGGTCACACTTGAAAGTCAGTTTCTTGGCTGTGGATTTAATTTAGCTTTTCCAGGCTAGTTATCATATAATAAATTCCAGGAGATTTATAGAAAACATGCCCAGGGAGGCTTAGCCAGTGTGTAACAAGATTTGTGCCTCTTCCCCACTGTCGAGCAGCTCTGGCGAGCGTGGTGCTGCCAGCAGATGTGCAGGCTGGTCTGGGAGCTCCCGGGGAGACTGGGCAGCCTCGGCAGTGGGGAGCTGTCACCCCACATCTTTCCAGGGCACGGGAGGATCCCAAACGCAGCCGTCCTCTGCCCTGGCTCCCCAGCAGCCGTAAATCACCCGGAGCAGGTGTGTTCCAGCAGCTGTTCTGCACTTTACTTCTCACCTGGGCTCAACATGGGCAGTGCCAAGCACAAGCCCGTATGTGACCGGAGATAGCACGGTGGCATGAGGACCCAGCAACCCCAAGCAGTGCCAGAGGGGGACAGTGGGACATAGGGTCACCCAGTGCCTTTCTGCTCGAGGGGTGACAGTGTGTGGGACATCCCTGCTGGGGCTGTGGGGGCCTCGTGCCTTCCGTCCCCCAGCTCCTGGGGCACAGGGACCATGTGACAGCTAAAATTGGCATCTCTTTGCTCTCATTGCTGCTGGCACAGGTTTCCCACCATGCTCAGAAAGGCCGAGCCGGGGAAGGTGCTGGGGTTTGTGGGGATTTGTGGCACTGGGGTTTGTGGGGATTTGTGGCACTGGCAGCAGCGCTGGGAGCCAGGGGCTCAGCATGCAGGGCACTGCCAGCATGCTCCTTCTCTGCTCACTGCTAACGTTGCCCAATTAGTGTCTTATTAGTCATTCCACGTGTTAAGGCATTAGGAACAATTAAGGGTGAGAAGAGTTTCCAGATGTAGCTGCGAGCGCTGAAGCTGGGAGCTGGCAGGTCCGCTGGCTGCTCCCATATGGAAGTGATCTCGTGCACGGTGGGATTCACTGCGGGGCCACGGGGCCAGCCTGGCTCAGGGTCTCGGGGCCACTGGCATGTGGGGAACCCCACTGCGGGGCAGCCCTGGGGGCAGTGCCCACCTCTGGGATGCCCATGGATGAGGGGCACAGCCAGGCACTGCCCCTGCCCGGAGCACTGCCCCTGCCGTCAAACACTGCCTGAGCGCCCTGGGTGTGCTCTGCGGGACGAGGTTTGCAAATGAGCTCAAATCAAATATCTATTTACTGTCAGGGCTGGGTATGAACGAGTCCCCCTGTGCACCCAAGCTGGCACTTGCAGCCCTGTGCTGTGCTGTGCTGTGCTGTGCTGTGCTGTGCTGTGCTGTGCTGTGCTGTGCCATGCCGTGCCGTGCCGTGCCGTGCCGTGCCGTGCTGTCCTGGCGAGGAAACGGGGAAGTGCTTGACTGCGGGCAGTGACACTGGAGCATCTGGGACATGGCATGTGAGGGGCAGCCACCTCGACAGAGACAGAGCTGTGTTGGGACACTTTGAGGTGCAGGAGAAGTAGTGCAAGCAGAGATGGATGTGACTTCAGAGCCCAAGTGAGAGTGACTTCAGCTCCCCAGAAGTAGTCCCCAGGTGGAGGGGACCTGGAGCTGGCATTTCCTGCCAGGGTCGGGGTTGCTCCCATGGCTTGTTACCCCAATGCAAGGTAGGCTGCAGCATTGCACCCCCCTTGCCCCCCACCACGTGGCACTGGAGAGGCCACCAGCCAGGGGTCAGGGAGCCAGCAGTGGCTCTGGCCAGCAGAGACAATATCTCCTCAGCACCAAACATGTCACCCTTTGACAACCACTCTGAGAGGGTTCCTCATTGATTCCTGAAGCCCTTGGGTGCCCTGGTGGCGTGGAGGGGCTGCCCTAGCTGTGGGGACATCCCCCCAGACACCGATGCTGTGGTCCCCCCCACTCGCTGAGCCGAGGCCACAAGGTGCTGATGTGCAGTGGGTCAGAGGGGAGGAGGACAGTGGCCTTCAGCACACTGGAATATTTTCTCTGCTGGTCTCCCCGGGACAAGGAGAGGTGCTTGGACAGATGGTGTTTTTGAGTGACCTTGTAGCTCTGAGCGGTTCCTGTGGCTGCTGCGTGGTGGTGGGAGCCGCGGGAAGCTGGTGGGAGCCTGGCGGGGAGCCACGGCTGGGAGGGAGGGATGTGGGGGGAGCCAGGGGATGGAGTCGGAGCCCAGCAGCCCTGACGTGATGGCTGCAGGGCAATTCAATGTGCACCACAATTGCTGGCTCCCCCTTGGCTGTGGGAAGAATGTGGTGTGTCCAGTGAGGCTATTCTGAGGCTCCCAACAGCTCCTCCAGCCTGTGCCCCCAGCTCTTCTCTTTGGCAGTGGGATCACTCCTCATCTCTCCTTCTGCTCTTCTTTGGAAGAGCCTTAATTTTCTCCAGGAGCTGAGGCAGCAGTGCCTGCAGTTGGCACAGCAGGGCCAGGTGTGGAGGGGAGCACCCCTGCCACTGCCATGGTGTGTGGGGACACACCAGGGGTCCAGGTAGAAAGGCTTTTGCTTTATGAAGGTACTTTTGGAGCTGTGATCCAGGACTGTGGTCCTGAGAGAACAGATCCAAGTGAGGGGAAAACTGCACTGCTTTGCCATCGAGGAGTCACCCTGGGCAGGCTCAGCTCCTCTGGCACCCTTGCAGCCTCCTACCAGTTCTGTGAGGGCTGCAGCACCAGGAGGTGTCCTCAGCTGGGGCAGCCCCAAGGAGCTCTTGGCACCCACCGGAGCATCGCTGGCATTTGGGCGCAGGTCCCCGCGGAGGGGGGGTGAGGGAGGCAGGGGCCGGCAGCCGAGGGGTGCAGAGTGGCCCCACACCCCTCTGCATGGCACAGCATCCCGGGGGACAGCTGCACAGGGCGCTGGGACTCCGAGATCACCCTGCTCCAGGTTTCCTCTTTCCATTCTTCTCTGCCTCAACTTTGTGTCTGAGTTTGCTGTGCAAGATTTGTGCCCTTCTTCCAAATGGGAATTTGCCACCTGCCTTCCAGGCCGGTGCCCCGTGGTGTGATCCGATGAACCACGGTGGGGTTGGTTGTGCTCCTGCCTCTTCTGTGCTCTCTGGGGATGGAGAGGGTCTCATTTCTCTTGCACGGACCACAAGACCGGCTGGGGCCAGGCAGTTCCCAGCTGGATTCGGGTGGTCTGTGGTGGTGTCCCGTGGAGCAGGATGTTGGCCCCTGCCTGGGGGCTGCTCCAAGCTGGGATGTGATGTGTGGCAGGGCAAAGGGAGCAGCGGAGGGTGTGGGGGTCTTGTGGGTCTCTGAGTGCAGAAGGACAGGGTGCAGGACCCCAAATGGCTTTGGAGTCACCAGAGGGAGTGAGCTGGGGGCAAAGGGCTCCTGCTGTGTCTGGCATGTCCAGGTGAGGTGGGCATGTTGTGCAGAAGAGCAGGATGTGGTATCCTGCTGCCGAGGGGTGGTGATGGGACTGTCCTCCCGGGGTGTGACTGTGGCCAGAGGGTTCTGTCCCACAGATGGGACAAGTGGGATGAGCCCCAGGGGGCTCTGCCCCTTGTGCCACGGGCACTGCCGGGGGTCCAGGCACTGCTGGGCACTCAGCTGTGGCACATCACCCACCATGCCGGTGCCAGGCTGCCGTGCAGCATCTGAGCAGCTCCGGTTAACTTAACATGCAGCAAGTGTTGTACTCAGAGAAATTTAGATGTAATTTTTTGGTGCTTGCATGTAAATGTGGGTAGGTGCTGTCCTGATTGATGGCAATTAGCATTTTCTAACGGTAACAGATGTTCGGATTGCCAGGAGGCTGGTACCTAACGCCCACACTGCCATCTGTTCTGCTGGGCACTGCCTGGGGAAGTGGCACCAGCACCACGGACCTGCAGGGCCGTGCTGGGGTGTGTTTAACAGCAGTGTGCAGGGGGTGTTTATTATGGGCTTTTTTCTGGGGGAAAATAATAATAATAATAAAGACGTTTTCAGGTTTATAAATAGTACACTGTTTATTATGGGATGGAGACTTTCCATGTAAGCAGCAGCCTGTATTGCTGCACAGAGTTAGGGACGCAGTCCGGACAGCACGGGGAGCAGCAGCACTTGGTTTTCCAGGGATGCAGTGAGAAGAGGCTCCAGTGAGGGGCCAGTGGGTGTCCATGGGCAAACCCCCTGTCCTCTGCCTGCTCCCTGCAGTGGGTGGTCTCTGCTCACTGGGGCAAGGGCTGCTCTGCTCTGGTCATCATCTCCAGGTTGGAAGTAGTGAAACATCTGCAGGTCATCAGCTCCAGGTTGGAAGTAGTGAAACATCTGCATGGTGTTTAAAGGTGTGTTATAAGAAGAGGCCCAGAGCCCCAAGACTGGTCCCACTGTCCAGGCGGTCCTACTGCAGCCCCTTTGCTCACCTGGTGCCTGTCCCTCCCTGTTTCCTCCTGCCTTCCTTTATCTGCAGCCTTTTATACCCATTTATTCTTGTGCCAACATCGCCCTTTAGCGTGACCAGCTCTTCCCAGTGCCCATTCCCTGCGTATTTATGGTGAAGCCTTGATTTGGCTCGGACCAGCTCCTCTGTCCTGTCCTTCCCTTGGCCCCTGGAGCAGCATTCCATCCCCTGGCAGCTTTCCCTGCTCCCCCAGCTGACTCTCCCAGACAGGGTCATGCCACAGCATGGATCCAGCACCAGCCAAGCACAGCGTGGCGACACAGCCACCTTTCCCTGGAGCTCCCAGTGCCAGGCAGCCTGGGAGCACACTCACACACACACACTCACACGCTCACACACACACACACACGCACACACATACACACACACACACTCACATACACTCACACATACACTCATACAGACACACACACACACACACTCACACATTCACACACACACACACACACACACTCACACACGCACACTCGCACGCTCACACGCACTCTCTTCCCAGATGCCAGAGCTGGTGACTCAGAGTCAGCCTGTGGCTGAGTAATGCTCCAAGAAGTGTCTCCATGTGGTTCCCAGTTTGGAGCAGATGCTCCCACGTGGTTGTGGTGTTCAGTGGTTTGGGCTTCGTGCTGGTTGGTGGCTCAGGGTCTGCCAGCCCCCACTGGGCTGACCCCTTCTCCTACCCCTCCCTCCCATCCCACTGGGATGCTGCTGCTGGCCCTTGCATTCCCAACTTACTGCGTTAGGTAGGGGCAGATCTTACCTGTTGGTCATGTATTTCCACTTTGGTTTTCACTGAGCTCCTGTTCTGCATGATGGGAGTTTGGGGCAGGTCTCTCTCTGCCCTAACACTTCTTGTCTTCATGCTGTGCTTACCTGTGCTGTGCTCCATTGCAGCTTGATATGATGTGTTGGGCCAGTTCTGGGCGGGTTCTGTGTTGGAGGTTTCCTCGTTCCTCTGGTTTGAACTCACAGGATGTTTTGAGTTTTGCTCCTGCTGTGAAGCCTGTAGCTTCACTTCCTGTTCCCCTGCTCTCATCTCTCTTCTCTCTTTCCTCCCATGTGGTGTAGCAAATTTCTCCATCAGTTTTAAGGCAACACCCAGGTTGGTTTTATCCCCCCTCATCCACTGCAGAGCAGCCTTGGGGGTGCTCAGTGTTTTCCTGGCCTTGGGACCAGCCGCTCCATCCCCCGGCACTCACCATGTCCCACCAGTGGAGGATGACTGGCAGCACATGATGCTCTCACCCGGGTCTGGTGGGGCCAGAGGGATCAACTGCTGGCACCAGGAGCTGTCCTGGGAGCTGCAGGTGCCAAAACCGTGTGTGGGGCCATTGCTGGACACTGGCAGCTGAGCTGGAGCAGAGCCCTGGCCCTGCTCTCGCTGGTGGCCACCGTGCCCTGTGTCCATGCACAGGGACTGTGCCAAGCTGTTTCTGTGACACACAGTTAACTCTTCCCTGGGCATTGCTAACACTGCCCTGGAAGGACCCTGGCATTCTGCCCGCTGCTCCATGAGCTGCTGTGGAGGGAACCAGCTCCTTGTGGGTGGAAGTTTTCCGATGCAGCTCAGCACCCAGGACAGGACCCAGCTCCTGGCAGGACCAAGCGTTCCTCAGTCCCACCATGGATTTCCCAGCTCTTGGCCTTTGCCCAGCTGTGGAAGCCGAGAGACTGTGATTGAAAGACAAAAGGTGAATTAGAGGGAAGGTGCTTTCTTGCTCTTCGGAGACCTCCCACATGTTCCTCTTCTCCCTTTCCCAATTTTCCTTTTAAAACCATGAGTCAGTCATGGTGCACACAAAGGCAGTTCTGGGATCCTGGGCTGACTGCTGTGCTGCCAGGCCCTGCAGGGACAAATCCTGTGCCTGGCACTTGGCAGCTCCAGCGTGGGGAGGCTGAGCTGGGTTTGAGCTGAACCCCCAGCCCTGCTGAGCCCTGGGACTCCTGTCCTGGGCAGCCTCTGGGGGTGGTGAGGCTTGGCCACGGCTCTGCTGCAGCTCCAGGAGACCTGAGGCACTTCCTCTGCCCTTCACAAGAGGTGCTGGCCCTGGGCAGAGCTGGGCACCGTGCATGGCAAGGTGGGGGCATGGGAGTCACCACATTGGACAGAGGGGCCATTGGGCAGATTTGGGATGAGCCAAAGCCTCACCCTGGTGTGAGAGCCACAGTGCTGGCCCCAGGGCACCAGGTGATGCCTGGGGGATGTGTGTGGGCTGGGGTCAGGGTTTTGGGCTGGGGACGGGGCAAGGAGCTCGAGTGCAGGTGGGCTTCTCCCCCACACTTTTTTTCTTGTTGGAAAAAAAGCCTGCTTCATCTTTGTCATTCTTCCCCTCGCTGGCTTTTCAAATTCATCTGGGAAAACTTCCTTGGATGCTCACGGAGGTGTCACCAGCCCAGCAGCTTGTGCTGCTCTAATAAAATGGCTCCGTAGCAGAGGGTTTGATCTATTTTTAAAGCAAGCTCCATGCTGTCTCCTCCCGCCCTCCCACCAGCAGCAAAACAGAGCCCGAAGGCTCCTGCGAGCGTGGCAGCGTTGCGGGGTGGCCAGGAGCCCATGCCAGGAGCCCATGCCAGGAGCCAGTGCCAGGAGCCTGTGCTCACGGCCATGCCAGTGGCAGGGGCCACAACCAGGGTGGCTGTCCCTGTTTCTGCCCTCTGTGGCCGGGAAATACCCAGGGAGCAGGACAGGACTCCCTTTGTTGCTCTGTCAGGGAGAGGAGCTCTCTGCTTGGTTTTTATTCCTCCGAGCAGTGACTGTGCTGTATAAATTAACATACGGAAACTTCGCTCCACTTGGAAGTTTGGTATTTTCTGCTCGTTCGATGCCCTGTTATTAAAACTCAATTTTCTACGAATAAAGTCCTTTAAATAGAATTCGTCTTCCAGTGATGACTCATCTCAGAGCAGCAGCTCCTCTCAGGAGAAGGCAGCACGAGGGCAGGTCTGGCACTCACAGCCTTGGGAATCCCCAGATCAGCTCCCAGGGCTTTGCCGAGTTCAGGGGAAGCCACCCCAGTTGCCTCTGCCTGCTCCGGCTGCCACCAGTGCCCAGGGGCTCAGATCCCTGCCGTGGTCTGCGGGGTCCCTGCAGGTCAGGAGTGCCAGGGGGGACTGTGCTGTCCCAGCTGCCCACCCAGCTGTCCCACAGTGCGGCCCGTGGTGGCACTGGGATGGTGTCAGTGTGCTGGTGTCCCCTGGCACTGGTGGTGACAGCAGGGGATGAGGTGAGCTCCCAGGGCAGGAGGCTGCAGGCAGTGAAGACGTGATGGGTCACTGCACAGGCTGCCCGTGTCCAGCCTTGCCAAGTGGTGGCCGGAGGAATCCAGCAGCAGGGTGTGGGGCATGATAACATCTGCCCACATCTGTGTCCATTCTGCTGAAGCTGGCTCTGCCTGCTTTCCTTTGATGAAACTTCTTAGTTGACAGGGACAGGAATAGGTGCAGGAATTGTGTTGGGGGAAGGAGGTGGATTTTAGGTGCTCACTGGGTGGGTGGTCGCTGCAGCAGACAGGAGTCTGGATGGAGGCAGGATGTATGGGCTGGGGCTAAGGAACTCCTCTCCAGAGTTTCACCAGCCTGGCAGCAGATCTGCACAGGGCAGGTTTCCTCCAGGAAGGAAGAGGAGAGCACTAGTGAATCTCCCAGCCCCAACAGCATCAGGCTGGGGCAGGTCCAAGTGGACCTGAGCGTCTGCAAAAATGAATTTTCTGCCTGCTCTTGCCCCTTCCCTGGGATGCTGCTCACTCCGGTTCAAGGGTTCCTGCCAGGATTATTATTCTTTCAGGCCTGGCATCTGTTAAGGTGACAGCAGCTGGGGAGAGGGAAGGGATTGGAACAAATTTCTCATAAAAAGTTGCTAAGTTGATGAAACCATTACAGTGCCTGCATCCGGCACTCCATAATCATGACGTGCCAGGGAGAGGGACAGGCTCTGCCGTACGCTGAGCCTTCCCCCAGGAGAGCAGGGCCAGCCCTCTGGCCCACAGATCCCTGTCCCCAAGTGCTCACGCCTCTCCTGGTCTGTCCCCTGGCCATCCTGCAGCCTGGGTGTCCCACATCTGCCCCTCTCCCAAGGCTGGTGCTGCTGCCAGTGTTCATCCAAGGATCCAAGTCACCCTGGGATTCCCAGCCCTGGGGCAGATCAGTTGGGGGAGCGAGCTGGGGCTGGGGCAGATGGGGTGGACAGGGGAGAGAAAATGGGGCTGAGTGCTGGGTTCCCAGAGCGTTACCTGCTTTTATTAAAAATCGATGATGTGCTTGAGTGGTTCCACTTTGTCTTCCTGACAGCGAGGCCTCTGCGGCAGCCAGGGTGCAGGATCCGGCATCATTCATGGCTCTTGTTATCACCTTCC
This sequence comes from Grallaria varia, assembly GCA_013396735.1. Classification (NCBI taxonomy): domain Eukaryota; kingdom Metazoa; phylum Chordata; class Aves; order Passeriformes; family Formicariidae; genus Grallaria; species Grallaria varia. Next base: position 106,615 of record VWZG01011484.1, read on the forward strand.
TCTCTCTGCTGCTTGATCTTCCAAAACCCAGCCAGCCCATCTTGGTCCCATCAGCACTGGGACGTACAGCCAGCTGCTACCAATTGCTTACCTACCCCTTTTCCTGCCTTATTCCCATGATCTGCCATGGCCAACTCCTGCTGCACAGCCTGCACTCCTCCTCTCCAGCCCTGCAGCTGTCCTGGACAGCGAGCATTTGCTTAATTGGCTTTCAGGCTGTGGGTCCATGAGGGCCAAGGCAGCCCTGGGGGCAGACTGTGCCCCCTCCGAGACATACAGGGACTGTGGCCGCTCTGGGCTCCCCTGGCTGCTCCACGTGTTGTGTGGTCCGTGCCACCAGCACCTGATGCTTCTCTGCCCCATGGCCCCCCCCAGGCCCCCTGTGATCAACATGGTACTAGGGGCTGCTGAGGAGCACCAGAGGCTGCTGAGGAGCACCAGGGGCTGCTGAGGAGCACCAGAGGCTGCTGAGGAGCACCAGGGGCTGCTGAGGAGCACCAGGAGCTGCTGAGGAGCACCAGAGGCTGCTGAGGAGCACCAGGGGCTGCTGAGGAGCACCCAGGGGCTGCTGAGGAGCACCAGGGGCTGCTGAGGAGCACCAGGGGCTGCTGAGGAGCACCCAAGATGTCCAGCCCGGCTCCCTGGGTTTTAAATTGTGCCAGTGCCTTTTCCTGCAGACGTGCTGCTCCAGGAACTGTGAAAAGCTGAGAGGACTCTAGAAAAGGTGGCTTATCTTTAGGCCAGGTCTCAGAAATTGTTTTAATCCCTTTTCCACACCCACAGCCTCCTTCATTCTTGGCTAGAAGTGGTCACCCCTATTAAGTGCTTGCTCCTGAGCTGGTGAGTGAGGCACTGGAATGTGGAAGGAAAACCCTTTTTCCTGGAGGCGTTGAGCTATTCCTTACCGTGACCTAGATGTCAGTTTAATGCTCCGGCAAGTCCCAACACTCGCATATGAAGTTGCCCAGGGGAAGAGGATATTTCAGGAACACAGAAGCTGCTCAGCAGTGGTAAAGTGCATGAGCTTTCCCTGGCAGGAGCCGTGCTGAGCCTCCGTCTGCTCGTGCCCACCATGCCAGCCATGGAGCAGTGCCCCCTCTCCTCGGGATGCCAGCGCAGTGCCCGGGAAGTGGGAGGGTCGGTGGGGCTCTGGCACACGGTGGCAGTGCCATGCAGAGCCCATGGTGCTCTGGGGCCGCTGGTCCTGCCTGCCCAGTGCATGGCCATCCTGCCCAGAGCAGGAACATTCCCAGCTCTGTCCCACAGCAGGGGCTGGGCACGGGCTGCCAGGAGGAACACGGTGCAGGTGGAGGATGCTCGTGCTGTGCTGGGTAAATCCAGGCTTGCAGCCTGCCATCACTGTGGCCTCAGCTCTGTCCCCCCTGCGGGTTCTGGGCCGGACACAGACACTGCTCACCTGCTCTTGCTGTCCACGTGAAACCAGTGATTTTACTGGAGTGCTGTGCCCCCCAGTCCCCCCAGCCTGACCAGATCACACACAGGTCAGAGGTACTTTAGCAGGTGCCCCAGCACTGAGTGGGTCTGACACACTGGGGAGCCATGGGGGACACTGAACCTGTCCCCGTGGGTCCTGATTTTGGAGCTCCTGAGGGTCACAGAGCTCTGCACCAGGAGAAGAGCTTGATCTGGGACCTTCTGAGGTTTGGAGGGGCTGAGAAATGGTAGGAGATGATTGTGCCCAGCGTGGGAAGGTGGTGGCACTGCAGGACTGCACAGGGCTGGATTGCACAGGTTGGCTTTGACACATGGATTTGAAAAATGAGGCAATTTTGTTCTGGTGTTGTTATTTATCTTCTTCTACTGTGGCAACTGCGGGTGGGGAGAGGAGCAGGAACTCCCCACAATACAGACTGAGGTCACCGGTGGGGATTGTCCCCAGCCAAGTCCCTGCATGTCCCTGTGTGGGGTTCCCTTGTCTCCATTATCTGCCACATTCCAGTGGGCTGCGGACCCCAGGAGGATCCCTGGCAGTGCTGACAGGTGGTGCTGCTGCCTCATTCTCTGCCCAAGACTTTCTCCCTCATCAGGCACATCTGCAGGCAGTTGAAGTAACGAGGGCTTGGGGAGTGGGGTGCAGCTCTTGTGCCCTTATAGGAGGCCCTCAGGGAGGGTGGAGGGTGTTTGCAGGAGGGAGCTTTGGAGTTGTGTTTCCAGCCTATGAATGCAGCAGCACAAAGAGGAGATGAAACAGGTTAGTGGGGTTGTGGAGGGAATTTTGTGCTTGAATTGCTTTTTTGTTTTTCCTTTGCTCTTGTGTGCCTCGGTTTATGTGACTGTTAAACAGAGCTCAGGTGTAGCATCCTTCTGCAGACCATGTGGTGTAGCTGGTGTTTGCTGGTGGGTGTCCTGGTGAGGCTGGAGCTTGTCCCTGGCCTTGAGGCTCCTCCATCAGCTGTGGTGTTTGTTGGGGACCAGATGTTCTTCCCTGCCCTTCCTGGATGTGTCCCCTCTGCCTCCCTTGTTCCCAGGGCTCCTCTGTGCCTGCTGGGTTTGGGGGTGTTCCCTGGGCACTGCCAGGGCTGGCCCTGCTGGGTCCCCCCACTCTCTCCTGCTGCCGTTACAGCCTTTGTGGCACAACACACACCTGAAAAGTTGGTGCTTCCATCTTGTGTTCCCCTGTGGATGATTTAGAGCTGAAAGCCTGGGCTCTGGCACTACGAGAGGGTTCCCGAGATAAAATAATCTGTGCCAGCAGCTGAAGTGACAGAAGCCCCATTAACAGCAGCATATGCCTGGGAACACCCGTGCTGCGCGGGAGGACGATGCGGAGCGGGGGGAGCGCGGGAGCAGCAGCAGCCCCCAGGAAGGGGGATGTGGGAGCTGGTAATTACTCTGCTGCCATTGGGACGCTCCTTGCTAATTTACAGCGTTAGTGGAATTGGGATGTGATTCTTCCTCCTGAGCCTGGGCAGGGCTGTCCCCTGGTGCAGGCACACGTAATTATCCGCATTTAACTGAGGGCTTGTAAAATGTATTTGTCTTGGAGAATGTGAGTGTAATTGCTGTGAATTGAATAGGGCTGTAGTTGTGGCTGGAGCAGGACCTTGCCTGGTGGGGAGCACACAGGAGTGGGGCTGCCTGTGCTGCTCCCTGGCCCCCTGTGCCAGCAGGAAGGGAGGCTGCTGCTGCTGCTCTGGAGCTGGGGAGGATTTGAGGGATTTCTGGGCATCTCCCCAGCATAGACCTTCCCTCCGTCGCTCTCCAGACTGGATGTTTGTGCTGACTGGATGGATGTACTGACGGGAGAGATCCAGACAGCCTGTGAGTATTCCCAGGGATCTGCTGGTTTATCTTCTCTCTTAGCATCAGTCTCAGGGGCTGCCTGGGTTTGTTTAACTCCATGTGTGTGTTTGAAGACAGTGGTGCCCACATGCAGCTGGTGCTGGGCCCATCCCAGTGTGTTGGGGGCATGGGGGTGGTCAGGTGCCATGGGGCTCCCTGGCGGGGGGGGAGCAGAGCCTGGGCACTGCTTGGTGCCCTTCTAGGGGCACCACTGTGGGGGCTACCAGATGTCTCTGGGCTCAGCGTGCTCAGTGGGATATCTGCCATGGGTCTCCCCAGTTCTGGTGGCTGTGTCCCCTCCCCAAGGCAAACTCCCAGGGAAGTTTTAAGGTACTTGGATCTTTGCTCTCTGAGGACCCATTTGCTTGGTGGTGACTTGGACCTGCTGAGCCTGGAGGAAGTGGCACTGTGATGACAATGGTGTCAGCTGTCCCCTTGGTCTGGGTACAGCTTGCTGGCTGTCACAGGGGTTTGGGGACCATCCTGCTTGGAGGGAAGTGGGCAGGAGGGGATTGGGGACAGCCAGCGACTCTCCATGGCTGTCACCACCCTGCACCAGTGTAGGATGCTCAATGTCCCCCTTGTGTGTTAGGGTGACTGTGGCTGTGCCCCACTAATAGTTGGGGTGAAAGGCTGGGGGGGGGGTGACAAAGGGAGCATATGTTGTGGGAGAGCCAGCAGTGTCACTGGGATGTTGGGACCATGCTTGGGATCTGTGCTGGGAAAACACTCGTGGCATGAGAAATGTGCAGGAAGGAGCTACAGAAATGGTTCATGGGCTGGAAAATCTGCTCTGCTGTGGGAGACAGAGCCTAAGTAGGTTGAACTTTCCATCGAAGAGAAGTTTGAGGTGCCTTTGCGACGTGGGTTGTTTTAGGCTGTGATCAAGAGAACTCTGTGGGTACAGAGTGCTCTAATTTAGCAGGAAAAAGACATAACAAGACCCAGGCTCTGAAAGCTCCAGCAAGACAAGTTCTGACTGGAAAGGAGGTGCATATTTTTATCAGGGAAGGTAATTAACCACTTAAGCCTGTGGGGGATTCTCTGTTACTTGACACCTGTGGATCAAACCTGGCTTTCTGTGCAGGAGGGAGGCAGTGGATGGGATGAACACGGGATCGGAGCCTTTGGCCCGTGTTCAGAGCCTGCACTCGCTCAGTGCCCTTCCAGCCCTGGGCTGGGATAGTCAGTATTGGTACTTGGGGATGAGTTGAAATTTGGGTTACACAGATGACGCGGAGCACTAAAGCACTTGAAATGGCAATTGGGAGAGTTTGTCTCTGTGGAGAAGGGATCTTATTTTCCCTGAGGATTTTTAGAGGGAGGTGTAAGGCACTGAAGATGCCCTCAGGTCAGGCCCCTGCCCTTTCCCCCCAGCTCGGTTCTGGCCCTGTCCCATTTGGTGTCTGCAGAAAACCAGTGAAAACTTTCTGTTCTTAATTATGAAAATCTGGCACTCCAAATCCTGGTGTGTTTGGGGTTTTCCAGCCCGTTTTTTGTGGCCATGCTGTAATGCCCTTGGCCAGACATGCTGCTCAGTGTTATTTACCCACACTGTGATGAGGCAGCAGAAACTTTCCTGAGTTAAAGCAAACCATATTTCTCCCAGATTAGAGACTTGGACACTTTCAGGGGGAATGAAATGAGATGGGAGTGTCCATGACACAGCAACGTTGACTTGCACAGCTCCTTGTCTTGAGTTGGGTCACCATGGATGGATGGATTTGTCTGTCCCACAGCCCTGGGTGCTCTGCCCTTGGCTGGCGCGGGGTCTGACCCTGCCCATCGGCTTGGGCAGCACGTTGGCAGGGCATTGGCCCGGTGTGTGCTGGAGGGTTCCCAGGCCCGTCCATCTGCTCCTCAACAGCAGTGGGGAGTTGATGCAGAGCCAGCAAAGTGCTGGCCATGGGCCGGGGCCGTCCTGCTCAGGAACCTTCCACCCGGTCCATGCGCGCTGTGGGACGTGGGCAGGAGCTGCCTGTGCCACCCTGCTGCTGCTGCCAGGTGCACAGCTGGCACCCGCCATGGTGCTGGGGGCCGACTGCGAGCCCAGGGCAGGAGCATCCTCTCCCCTGGGCAAGGGCTGCAAAGAGCTACTGAGTCAGGCTATGGGACCATCTTCCCAGGTACCATCATCTTCCAAATAGTTCAGAGTGTTTCCTCGGAGAATGAATCCTGTGTCAGAGGGCAGTGCCACAGGGCAGGGCTGTTGAGTGGGATTTCTGTCACTCCTGGGTGACATGGGGGCTTGCTGTGCCCTGTCCTGTGGGTCAGTGTGTCCCCTTCTCCCTGCTCCCAGTGCTTACCTAGCACTTGTGAGCTTCACACCAGGGCTGAGGCAGCGCAACTTGTGCTGATCTCCCTGTTTTCTGGGCATGGAGAACTGCTCCTGGGAAGGTAGAGCTGGTCCCTGCCATGGGGCAGCTGTCACATGGTGCCTGAGGGCAGCATGGCAGTGGCTCTGCCCAGCACCACAGGGCTGGTGCAGCAGCACTTTGCCCAGCTTGCTGAGGTGTCACTTCACTTGTCTGCCCTTCCCCTTAACCCTGGATTCAACTGCTGGTGGGATTGTGGGCACTGGCCTTTCTGTCTGGGGGAAAAGGGAGTAAATGGGGAACGTGGCATGGGAAGGGTTAATGCAGAAGGATTTTTTACCCTGTGGCGTAAACACCACCGAATGCATGTTTGCCTTCATTTGCATATTGAAACATATCCTAAAGGCCCCTCGCTTGGAAATTTCTGTTTTTTACTCCATCTTCTTATAGAAGGGAGGAAATTATTCATAATTAAAAAGTAATAATAATGCAGAATGAAGGAACCCAGCTGTATAATACCCGGCACAAAAGGGGGAGCATGGGGAATCTATTTTTAATGGTTTCCACAGCAACTGCGATTTTGTTTACAGTGATTTTCCTCCTGTGCTGTGAGTCTGTTCCCAATTTACATTTATAAGGAGCTCTTGTATGGGAAGCCCATCACTGGAGGGGGCTCTGGCACTTGGGGAGGATGCTGAGAAGATGCGGTTATGGAGAGGCCGGCTGGTGTTTGTGGGATGGGACGTGATGAGCAGGACCCCTGGAGCCAGGCACCTGCCTGGGCACTGTGCCCTGGCTGCTGGCATCCTGCTGTGCGTGGCTGTGGGGCACAAACAGCTGGTAGAGCCCAGCCAAAGACACTCAGACCTGCAGCTGCCTCCGGGAGCTGGATGGTGACACTGCTGCCCGGGATGGACACCCGCCTGCCCCTGGGCATGACCAGCAGCGTGGCTCCCATGGGAAGGCTGTGGCTGTGCTGGAGGGGCTGGAGCTGAGCCCCTCAGAGTGGGGGAATGCCTGGGCTGTGCCTGGGAAGGCTGCGCCAGGTGCCGGGGTCCCTCGTGTCTGCTGAGCCCATCTGTTTGCTGTGAACACTGCGGGTGTTGGTTCTCCTGTGGCACAGGGATGTTGGTGCTGGGGAGAGGATGGAGCTCTCTGCCTCACCTGTGCTGCCTTCACCTGCCTGGCCAGGCTGTGGAGCAGCCCTGTTTGGTGCTGAGGGTGCAGCTGGGTCTTCCTCAGGGCTGTGGGCTCTGGAGTGAGCCCAGGTATCACTGCTGCCTGTGAGTGATGGAGCAGGGGGAGGCTGATCCTGGGAAGCCCTTTCCTTTGTCAGGTGTCAGCACAAGATCCAGGAGCTGGATATTGAACCTCGCCCGAGAGGTGCTGATTTTTAATGAGGGCTAATGGAGCGTTTTGCTGGGAGCTCATTGCATTCCCTGGCATTGGGTATCTCCCTCTGGGGCGGCTGAAAGCGAATGTCAAAGAGTTTTGCAGTGAGTGCTCTGATTCCTGTGGGAATAGCCCAGCTCCTGGGTGGAGAGTGAAGAGGGTTTGTCTGTGGAGGATGCTTTTCCTGTGGGAGGATGAGGAGGCAGATAAAGTCTTTCCTGATACATTTTTTTTTTTTTTTAAGGTTCCCTCCTCTTTCTTCCTCGAGGAGTGGATGTGAGTGTTCTCCCCCTTTCCTTGTGCCTGTTTCTCTGTGTGTGTCTGTAAGGATTGTAACCCAGCTCTCCTTCAGGATGGTGACAATACACCAATACTGAGGATCCTGGGCCAGGACTGGCTTTGGCTCTGCTCTCGCCCCATGTGAGAGGGTGTCCTGGTGTCACTCAGAATCAGAGCTCTGCCCTTCCACTGGGACCCCCCCAGCAGCCTGGTGGGTTTTGCTTTAATTACAGATGTGTTTTCATCAGTAGAAGAACACGGTTGGCTCTTAGTGCCTGGGTCTGAGTGATGAGTCTGGGCTTGAGGACCCAAGGGAAGGTGAACTTGGAGTCGATGGTGTTTTAGGGCTCATGGGGAGCCAGGGTGATCCCATCCAGGGTGCTCAGGGGATGCTGGCCCCTTCCAGCTGCATGGTAGGAAGCTGCTGCCTGGAGATCAGCTCCTTTCATGAGCCAATAAAGGTTTTTATCACCTGTTCCAGCTAATTTTCTGCGGTTTGTAATGGCTTTGGGAAGCAGGTAATTGCAGTGATTGCGTTCCATGTGTAGCATTAAAGGGAATTGAGGGGACTGTTTGTTAATTAGCTGTACTTGTGTGGAACCTGAAACATATTAACCTTCACAGAATGCCAGACTATTAGGGATGAAGCAGGGATTTAATGATGGGAGAAGCAGAAAAACAAAAAGCAATTAGGGCTCTTTTTCCCAGCGTTGCGGGTGTGTGGAGGGTGGGAGGTGACTGGCAGAGCAGCCCAGTGAGCTCAGACTCGCGGGGAGGGGGGAGAGACCCCCATGTGGTGGGGTGGGATGGATGGAGCCATGTGCAGGAGCAAACTCCTCTGTCAGCAAGAGGATGAGCGCGGAGACCGGGACACCCATTTAACCTCCTGATGCTGCTGTATCTCCCCCGTTTTTGGCTTTGTCTCATCTGAGCTGGAATTCAGGTGCTCCTTCCCTTTAAAATCGCTGGAGATGCTCTGGGATGCAGCTGAGGAACAGCCCCGTGGTGCCACTGCTGGCTTCGCATCCTGAGGCCATTGCAGAGGCCGTCAAGCCCCTGTAGGCTGAAGTTGGAGGGAGGGGGGGTGATGGAGAGCCGGGCCTGGGCTGTGCTGGGAGAGCCGCAGGAAAGTGTAAATGGTGTTCCCGTGGCAACCGTTCACCATAAACTCTGGCTTCCCAGTTGTCGAGCTTGGGATCAGCCCTGGCTGCTCCCCCCGTGGCAAAGCCCTTCGGGTGTCGGTTGTTGGCAGAGGTGGCACCGCGGTGCCGGAGCAGGGCTGGAAGGACCGCGCTGGCTCCTCCCGTGTCCCGCAGTGCGGGCGAGGGCACCGCCGGCGGGGCAGGGGCTCCCCCGGGGTCACCGCCCTGTGCGGGAGCGGCTCAGGCTTCTTGCGAGCGCCCACTGCCCCCGGGGCGCTGGCGGCTCACTGACTGCGTGTCCTGTGCCCCTCGAGGGATGCAGAGCCTGGAAGGACCTGGAGAGCCCCAGCGCTGCACATCTGGCTCTGGCAGCCGGTGAGTGCCATGGCCTCTGCTCGGCACCTGCAGAGTGGCACAGCCCTGCCCCTTGCCATCCATCCCTGTTCCTCCCCATCCATCCCCG
>VWZG01011484.1:115722-183155 GCA_013396735.1 Grallaria varia
GCCCTGCTCCTCCCCATCCATCCCTGCTCCTCCCCATCCCTCCCTGCCCCTCGCCATCCGTGACAGGTGGTAGCACGTGCAGTGACCACCAGGGCACCTCTTGCCCGAAGCTGTTGGAGCCTCTCCCGGTGCGAGGAGCCCCTGAGGCAGCCCCAGTGTCCTGCCTGGGAGCCCTGTGCCTTTCCCAGCGATCTTTAGCACCCATTAGCGCCACACAAACAAACTGCCTGCTCCACTTATTTCACCCAGCTCCCGATTTAATTAGGTTCCAGTTTTCTACTTGTCCTGGGCCGATCACTCCTTAAAACAGAGGAGAATTAATTTGCACCTGCTGTCAGAAAGTCTCTCCCCAGTTAGAAAAATAATTAAGCCATCATCACACATCGGGGGTAATGAATCAGTGTGCTCAGTTCCCTTCACAGGTCGTTTGTTTCCTGCCACACTGGCAAAGAAGGTGCAAACTAAATGTGCGCAGCTGCCAAGTTGTCCCCTTCCCTTGCTGCCCAGCTTCAGTTGAGCTCCACGGATTTTCCGGGTAGTCTGAGCCATGGCCTTTTGGGAAGGTCCTGAGCAGACAGGTCAGGGGTTTCCCAGGGATGAGAGAACCTGGTTTTGCTCTTTGCTGCTGCCTGGGGGTCCATACCAGTTGGAGTGGCCATGGAAAGTGCTGGAAGGGAAAGGAGTGATGTGGCAGGAGCAGGGCCGGGGTCACCCCCAGCCCGGGGTCAGTGTGGTGGCTGTGTGGGCTCAGTTCAGGTTTAATAAATGTGTTTTAGTGGCTGAGTTTGGACACCCTGTAATACCAGGGAAGTGATCTGACAGGTGAGAATGTAGAACTGCTCTGTGTTTGCATGATGTCGCAGAATTAGTGGCTTGGATAGAAATGTGCCCCCAGATTTGGGCTCAGGAAGAATTTCCCTCTTGATTAGCTTGGCTGGGAGTTGCCGGAGGCTTTGTCCTTTCATCCAGTGCAGGTGGGTTCTGTTCACGGGGATCAGATGAGGACTTCAGTGACCTATTTCCAGGCCCTCTGGCCCTCTCTCCCTTCCTAGGCCGTGTCCCCTTCTGTCCCTGGCAGGGGTTCATGTGCTGGGTGTGTGGGGCTGCCATGGTCAGATGCAGATCCCAAACGTCCTCTACGGCTTGTGGCAGAGGCAATGAGGAGACACCACGTGCTTGGAGAGATCCCAGATCTCTGGAGATGTCTGGAGCAGCAGCCAGGCTGCCTTTGCCTCCTCTCTGTGCCGGCACGTGTGTGTCTTTCCCTGGGGGTTCCCCTGGGAGCCGCTGGGCGCAGGAAGCTGCCTCGCCGTGGGGAAAGGCAGAGATTTTGGAGGATGCAGCACAGATGGCACCTTTCTTCCCATCCCCTTTTCCCAGAGCCAGGCTGGCGCTTCCCCCTCTTTGCAGTAAATGGATCTGTCACTTGGCATATGGGAAGCCTTTGGGGAAGTGAGGGTGGGACGGTCTCATCCAGGTGGGAGGGGGTGGGTGAGCTCCACGCAGCCACTCTGAATGATGCTGCTGTGGTTCCGGGGATGGCTCCTCCTGCCCTTTCCCTCTGAACAGCTCAGCCACGGCTCAGCAGTGCTCCAGGTCCACAGGGATGGGGAAGAACGTGCCTGCCAGCAGGGCCACCAGATTGCTTACTGGTAACCAGTGGCCCATCTGCTCTGGTGTCACCTGCCATGAATCTTCCTCTGTGCTGTGTTTCCCAAATGCTGGGGCCACTCGAGGAGCTTTCCCAAGGGAAGAGCTCCTCCGTAGCTGGAGGCTGGCATGCACTGTGCTCTTGCAATGGTGTGAAGCACTGGTGGCCACACAGTGCTGTGAGCTCCTGTTCTCAGCGTGGTGGCTGAGAATGAAACTCCTTCCTCTGCCGGTCTGTGCTCACACCTGCTCCCATGAATGCCCGGTGCCCACTTCAGTGCCAGCTGATTAAATTAAAGTCCTAGTGAGTTTGAATAATTTTCCCTGTGAAATGTGGCAGATGGCCTCCATTAGGCGTCTGCTCCCAGCATCTGCCAGGATGTGATCAAACCCTCTTTGGAAAATGCACAAAAGGGATTGGAAGTGGAGAGACCTGGGAATGGGAGCCCATCCCTTTATCCACTCATTTGGAAGCTGTTTGTGTTCTGGAGGAGCAGCATCCACACGTTCCTCCAGCCCCTCTGCTTGCCATAGCGCGAGGAAGGGAGGCAGGAAGGGAAGCTGCTGTTCCCATCCCGCCAGCCCAGGTCACCCCCGGGGTGTGCAGAGCCATGAGACTGGGTTGTGTTGGCCTGGCTGGGGCTGTGCTGTGCCCCTGTGCTGCCCAGCAGGGTGGGTTTCCAGGGCACTGCCCCTGTGCTGCCCAGCAGGGTGGGCTTCCAGGGTGCTGCTGCCCCTGTGCTGCCCAGCAGGGTGGGCTTCCAGGGTGCTGCTGCCCCTGTGCTGCCCAGCAGGGTGGGCTTCCAGGGTGCTGCTGCCCCTGTGCTGCCCAGCAGGGTGGGCTTCCAGGGTGCTGCTGCCGCTGTTCAGCTGGGCGGTCAGAGCAGCTCTCCGGGAGCGTTCCGGCCCGGGGGATCGGGGGGTGTTTGTGCTATTCCAGGCTGGGCTCTGGGCCCCCGCTCAGCCCCCCGGGCCATCCTGTGTGTCCCGGCGCTCGCTCGGATCCGTGTCGTCGGAGGTACCTGCCCTGTCCGTGCTGACCCGTGGGCTGTCCCGGCGCCGGGCCCCTGCTATGGGGTACAGGGCAGGGGGGCTGCCGGGGGTCTCCCCTTCGCGGGCCGGAGGGACCGCGAGGGGCTGCGAGCGGCGGGAGCCGGCGGGGGGCGGGCGGGGGATGGGGGGCAGCACCGGCCCGTCCGTGTGTGCGGGGGGATTCCCCCCCTCCCCGTGTGTGCGGGGGGACCTGCGGGGGCATCCCCGCCGTGTGCGGGAGCCCGGCGGTGGTGCGGCAGGCAGGCAGGCAGGGGCGCTGCTCCAGCGGGGTCCACAGGGAGGGAGGGATGGAGGGAGGGATGGATGGATGGATGGAGGGAGGGAGGGATGGATGGAGGGAGGGAGGTGTTTCCCGTGCGCACAGTTCGCCGCGTGGCGAAGGCGCCGGGGCTGTGCCGGCGCGCACGGAGGGTGGTCCCGCTGCCCCCTGCCCGCAGCGGGGGCCGCATCCCCGGCTCGCCTGGGGCGGAGGGGCTGCTCAGCACTCCCGGAGGAGCACCGAGCTCGGTTCCGGTTCAGACGCGGCAGAAGGTGCCGGTAAAGCCCCGTTCCCTGCCCCGGAGGGCCTGCGGTGGGATGGGATGCTGTGGCCGGTGTTCGGGCACAGGAACCGGGGTGAGGAGGAGGCACTGCTGCTGCCTGTGCCCTCTGGGAATGGCTGCGAGTTGGCAGATGATCCAGGGAGGAGCCTTGGGTGCTTGGCTGAGTGTGCTGAGCGCCCACAGCAGGGTGGGGAGGTGGAAGAATCCCTGGAATCTTGTCCTGGTGCAGGGGGGAGCCTGGAACTCAGCCTGTGCCTCTGCCACGAGGCCCCACCACATCCCCCTGCGCTGGTATGTGTGCCCTGGTTACAGAGGTGTTCGCCTTCCGTGCTCATTTAGCTGGTGTAGTGTTCATTTAATTAAATTAGCATCTTTTAATACGTTTTGTCCTGCCATCACAACTTAATGTCTCTGCAGCTGCAGGGGGCTTGGAGCGGCTCCAGGGGCCGTGGTGCGGTTTGCAGCCCCTGTGGTGGGGGTGCTGGAATGAGCTGGCATTGCCCAGTGCTGACCTTTCTGGGGTTCTAGGTCCTGTCTATCATCTTCTGAAGTTCCCTGGAACCTGTCAGGAGCAGGAGCGTGAGCATAGGGAGCTCCATCCTCAGCAGCCAGCTATCCCTGGGTAGCAAGGGAAGGGGATGGTGCTGTCCTTGGGGGAGACTGGGCAGCTCAGGGTGGCCTCAGTGCTTGTCTGCTGCCTGCAAACCAGGACCTGCTTGCCCTCTGCCAGGCATGCTGCCCACTGTGGTGGTCAGGCAGGCTTATGCGTCTCCTCTCCTTCCTTATCGCCTGCAGGTGGGTCCTGGCTCCTTCTGGGTGCTCAGCACCGCGATCTGCTCTGTGGGCACTGCTGCCTGCCCTGCACCCCCTGAGGGATGTGCTGGCCTCTCTGTTAGTATCGTCACACCAGTCAATTCTCTTCCTTAAGCAGCCTCTGAGTGTGACAGCTGAGTGACTGTTGGCCAGCCGGAGCTGCAGGGCTTTGGCAGGGCCAGTCTCTGTCCTGCTGGGTTCCCCTTAGTGGGCTCCAGCCCTGCCACAGGAGGGCTGGCACACTCATTCTTGAGCACTGTGGGGTCAGGTGCCCTGGGGAGATGGGCAGTGATGGGTGCAGCTGGAGAGGTGGTAGGTGCTTGGGCCTGGAGTTTCCCCCTGAGGAGGGTGCTGGGTGGGCTCCCTGGGGACCCTTCTCTCTGCTGCTGCTGCTGTTGGGGTGCAGTGTGGTGGGACTGGCCTCCCTGCTGGTTGTGCCAGGCCTCCTGGTTTGGGGCGATAGTGAAGGTGTTACAGCCGTGCTACTATGGGTGCTGTATAGGGGATGGTGCCAGCAGCATCCCAGTGAGGGGAAGAGCTGGTCCATTCCCCAGCTGTGCTGCAGGAAGGGTCTGCCGTTGTCACTTTGCTCGGTGTGTTTGCTGCAGTTGTCTCCTGGCTCGGCGAGGGGGGGCCAGCAAGTGGTCCCCATACCCTGCCTCGGTGACGTGCGGCTGAACACCTCAGTTGTTAGTCGGGGCTTGTCAGCAGCATCGCAGGAGCAGCGGATAAAGTGTTCCAGCGAAGAAGATAATTGAAAATCAAAAAAGACTTTGTTAATTTGATTAGGCAGAGCCATAGCTGAATTGTTCTTCATCAAAAGAGATTTAATTTTGACATGCAATTTAATCCTTCTGCTGTGCCAGTGCCCTGCGCATTCTCCACAATGGGGTGGCCAGGCAGGGGGTCTCCAGGGGCTGGGGCTGAGCTGGGGGGCAGCGGGGAAGGGAAGGAAGGAGTGTGGGTGCCTGACAGATGTGGTGGGAGTGCTGGAGTGAGGAGGGCCTGGCATGGCCAGCGCCGCTCATTTAGCACTGACTCGGAGTTCTCTTTTAACTGCTTTAACTCCTTGCATCAGTGCAGAGGCAGCTCTGTGTTCACTCCCTCCCTGGGGCTGTCCCCTTGCCCTGCCAGCCCTGATCTCCCAGGGATAAAATCCTGATGTGCAGGGCTGCAGTAGTGGGCAAAGGGTCTTTGCTGACTGCTGGGTTTGGTGCAGCAGGAGAGTGGCTGTGCAGCAGGAGAGTGGCTCTGCCACAGGATCAGCACCTCAGCCAGGCAGGAGCTCCCTGCTATGTGGGCAGCCCAGTACTGGGGTCCATGAGCTCTGGTGTCCTCCTTGCCAGCTACCCCCAGTGCCCATAAGGCAGAGGATTGTCGGTGCTGCCGAGCTGAGGTGCCATAATCCTTCCCTGCTTCACTGGCGGGGCAGTGGCCGGCTGGAAATCCCACAGTCAGGGGTGTGGATTTAGAGCTGGTGGGAAGAGTTGGAGCTCAGTGGGATGTGACAGAGCTTTAAAACCTGTGAAAAGATGCCTGTGTGGCTCCTCAGGTGGGAGGGGAGAGGGGCCTCATAGTGAGAAAGAGCTTTAGGAGGCCTTGCTGGAGGTCTGTGAGCTGCAGCCTTGGCATTGCACGATGTTCTGCCCTGGCAGGGGGAGCCTGGTGGGGGTGAGGAGTCGAGGATTTGTCGATGCTGCACCTCACCAGGTGGGCTCTCTCTGAGACCCTTCTGCCTTTGTCGTGCTTCTGGCAGGGCCAGGTCCCCGCTCTGTTCTGAGCTATGGGCTGGTTCATCGCGGGCACCCAGAGCTGAGCCCTGTCCTTCCCCTCCCTGGACTCCCATTAGCCTCACCAGGATCGTGCCAGTCTCAGTCCTGCCGTGGCAGGGAAGGTCTCCAAGGTCATGGTGTTGACAAACCCTGTAATGCCATGAGCTGCCTGCACACCCTGCCCATGCCTCTCCTGGGTTCAGCACTGGTGGCAAGGCTGGGAGCTCCTGGCACTGAGGGATTTGGGCTGCACTGATCTAATGCTGCTCAGACTGGATGGAGCCACGTGGAGATTTTCTATTACAGCCTCGCTCTTCTGCTTGCCAGCCCAGGGAGCACAGCTCAGAGGCATCAGACTTGGCCATGCTGGAGTGTTTTTAATCCCTGTGCTGATGGGCTGTTGGAGGTGCCTGGCGCGAGCTCTGGGCTGGCAGCAGCTCTTTGCTGGTCACTCCTGGGCAATGAAGTTGTCAGGCCCTGGGAGGACTGTCAGAGCTGTGTAGTCCTCACCCTTCCCTCAAAGAGATGGGCTGAGGAGGAGCCACAGGGCTGGTGTAAATTGGGTTTCCTACTCTGGAGTGCAAGGTGGCCAAGTCTTGCCCACAGCCCCTCTCCTCACTGCTTGTTGCCATCTCTTTTGCCTTGGTTTGTCTCTATCCCAACTCCTGCAGTACCATCCCCGTGGTTCCCCCGACCTGCTGGAGCTTCTGCTACACATCCTTGTCTTTCCAGATGTTTTCCGTGCAGTTAACTGCTCCCTTGGCTCCCTGGGGCTGTATGCCAGCGCCTGTGCTGGGGTGGGTGACTTGGGCAGCAGCAGCAGAGGTGACAGCGGGACTGTCCTGCGCTGCCCGGCTGTTCCAGCTGCGGCTGACAAATCTCTGGCTGCTCTAATTGCCTTTGAAACTGTGCACTGAGAGCCAGAGGCACCACGCGAGGGCCAGAACCCCCCACTGCCTGCAGCAGCCAGGGAGCCTCTGCCCGCGGGAGATGTGGCGAGGATCAGAGTGACCCACCTGCTCGGGGGGCTGTGATGAGCCCCACAGAGTGGGGTGGCCCCAAGGACCCCCGGGGCACTGGGAATGCCGCTGGGCTCCAGCACAGGGCAGCGTAGTGCTGTGTGCACCTCTCTTAAAGACAGCACTGGCAGCTTGTGCACAAACAGGACTCGGGTGTTTCTGGGAGGGATGGTGGCAAAAACCTGTGCTGTGTTTGCATGGACTTGCGTCCCTGTCCCTGTGAGTGGTGGTCGAGTGGTGGTCCCTGCATCCCTGGCCCCATGCCTGGTGGTCGAGTGGTGGTCCCTGTGTCGCTGTCCCCGTGCCTGGTGGTCCCTGTTCAGCAAGGAGCAGGTCATGGAGCTGATACTGCACCTGGATGACACGCTATGGGTTCATCTTTGCCCTTAGCCGTGGGGTCCCACAGTGGATGCAGCACCTGCTGGGATGGGTGGTTGTCCCCACACCAGCAGGGCAGGAGGATGGGGGGCCGCAGGGTGTGTGTCCCTCAGCCTGGCCCGGGCAGGGGGCGGGTTTGGGGGGCCCGTGGCTGCCCACTGTGCGGGTGCAGCAGCCCTGCGCGCTCGGTGCAGTGTTTGCCGCTTCCATCTTGGCTTGTTGCCTTATTTGTTCTCCTCTAATTGAGCAAATGCGCTGTCGGCAGCGCGGCTCGGCCGGCATCGACTTGATTGGGGAAGGCATCGATACCGCGCCGCGCGGCAGGAGGCTCAGGGTGACACTGTCAGACTACCCGAGTCTTAAAGTTGCACTTTATTCATGATGTTTTGATTTCTCTTGCTCTGGGGACTCCGACTTTGATAGATTATGATGCGGTACCAGAACAATCTGATCCACCAGAGCAGCTTCCTTCCAAAACAGGCATTTGCCACCAGAGCCCAGACCCCAACATTTCCTGGATTATTTTTTTTTATTTTTTTTGAGTGAAAAATGATGGCATAGAGAAATCTTGAGCTTTGTGCAGCTCAGTTGTCCAGAATTAGCAACCAGAAAGTTGGTTTTCCTGCTGACAGGGGCTGTTGGAGGCAGTTTGTGCAGAGCTGATTCCTGGGTGTGTTTTGCTGCTGCGGCAGCACTGGCAGGAGCTGTTTGTGCTCCACAAGTTGGAGTTTCTGGCTGCCAGTTCCCAAATCCTTCATTTCCAAGGGACCACCCACTCCAGCGCTGTGTTGTGCCTCTTTGTGCCCTCCTGCTCTCCAAATCCTCCTTGTGCTTGGGAATTGTGCAGGTGTAGAGCCCTCGCTGATCCCTCTGGTTCTGGTCCCTGAGGGCGCATTATCCAACATGTCAGTGGTTCACGTCACAGGGTGTATTTTCTGTTAGGTATTTCTGTGTGTGCCCATGCTGGGGTTGCTGGGTGCTCATTAGCTCAGCAATCAGTACAACCCATTTGTCTGCCCTTCCTGTGGGTGCCGCTGTCGGAGCACCCCTGGAATTAGGTGTGAATTAAATGTGCCATTAGAATGAAGTGTTATCACTGCCATTTGATGAGTCTCAAACGGCTTCACTTTCACATGTAGGACGGCCAGGCCCTTTCTTGTCTCACGTGGTTCTTGTAGGGTTCTGCCGAGTTGTGTTACTGGGCACAAGGAGCGTGTGGTGGCCCCTTCACCCAGCCTGGCTCTGGGGGATGCCCTGCTGAGGGGACTGGGCTGTGTCTTGCTGCCTTGTCCTGGGACTTTTGTTGGTGTTTTGCAGCTTCAGCCTTGTCTTGGCTTTTTCCTGAGCTCTGTGGGGAGAGGCATAAGTGCTGGACACTGTGTGTGACTGCCAGGGTGGGCAGGAGGGGGTTAGTGGGGGAGCAGGGACTGCAGCACCCCCAGCCCTGCTCTCTGGCTGCTTGCTGGCCACAGGAGCTGCGAAGGCTCCTGAGCATCAGGGCTGGAGAACACTTTTTAATGTGTCTAAACAGCATTTTTCCCTCGTCTTGTTCTCGGAAATGTTTGAACTGCTTTTGCTAAAACTTCCCTCAAAATTTCAGCCCGAGGCAGACACTCAATATGGGAAACATCAGAGCGAAAAGCCTTGCACTGCACAAAGACAGAGGCAAGGGATAATGGGGCTCTGAAAGCAGTGGGGAATTGCTGAGCAGTGGCACCACCATCCATAAACCCCCGTAGCAGCCTGGGGATGAGCAGGGTGCATCGCAGCATCCTCCTCATCCAGCACCCACAGCGTGTGCCAGCAGTGGTCCCCTGGCTGAGGCTGCGCTGCTGCTGGCGATGCCAGGGCTGTCCTGTGGGTGGGACAGGGGTGTGTGGGCTTTGGAGTCTCTCTGAGCAGGCAGTTCTGCCCTGTTGTGCAGGGCTTGGAGTCCTGGGCAGCAGAGGAGAAGCTGGTCTGGAGGAGATGTTGTGGCCACCACGGTTGCTGGTGGATCCAGCGCTGGACCTGCAGTGCACAGCGGGCTGGGCAGCTGTGGTATTTACAAGGAGTCTCTGAGGAAAGCCAGCACCACTCACATATTAAACCAGAAATTGCACTTACCAACAAAAAAGGGCGTTTTTATAACAGTTTTATTGGAGTCTTAATGAACAAATAAAGAAGCGGAGAAATCTGCACATGCATTTGTGAGATATAAAACTGACTGAATCGAGATGAAGCAGCAAGAAGTGTTGTCTGCCCTCCTTTCTGCTGGGTGGGGAAAACAAAACTGCAAAGCTGGGAAAGGAGAGGGAGAGGAGAGTGGGAAGAACACTGAAGTGCGTGATCTGGGAACCGAGACCTCGGTAAGCGATTCCTGTGACCACACTAAGAGGTAGGAGGCAGCTTGGCAGAGCTGTCTGTTGACCTCCCTCTGCACTGCATGGCATATTGGAAAAGAAATTGGAATCTGGAGAAAAGCAGAAAAGCATTGATTTGGCCCCAGAATTCATGCAGGCAGGAGATGCTGCACCAGGGCCTTTGGACACCACCCCATGGTCTGCATTTGGGCACCAAGCACTGGCTTCTGTCATGTTGAGCCCCAGGGTCCCACATGTAGAGCCTGGGGTTGCTGAAGGGGCAGGTGATGTCTGGGAAGGCCAGTGGGATGTCCCCAAACATTATGGGCTAAGAAACATCAGTGTTAAGAGCAGCTTCTCTGGCGCTGAGGGTGCTGAGGCGCATCCATCGGTGTCGCAGGGGTGTGTTGGCAGGGGAGTTGGTGTGTGGATGTGCCACAGCACTGCCGGGTGCTGATGGTGGAGGTGGTGGTGCCCGGGAGCCGCTGCTGGGACCGGCTGGGAGGTCAGAGCCACTGCCAGTGCTGCCATGGAGGGAGCCGCAGTGCTTGTCTCCGTCCCTGCTCCAGGTCTGTCCAGGGAGCGGAGAGCTGCAGAGCTTTGGAAGGCTCTTCACAGTCTTTCTGTGTCTCAGGGGCATCGTGTGCACCAGTCCCCTCTCCTCCCTGCTGAGATCCCTGGGGCACGCCAGACCCTCTCTTTCTTGTCAGCACAAGTGGCTCCAGTGGGGCTCCTGCCAAATGCTTCCTGGGATGATGTATGATGCTCCTTCAGCTCACTTCGAACTCTAGCTTCTCCTCTTCAGTAGAATTTAACTTGTTTGCCTGGAATATTAATAATTAAACATCAAGGAATTGCATCCCAAGCAGCCTTCTCAGATGCATGTTTGTGATTGTTTTCAAGCTCCCAGCACTGAGTTAGGGCGACTCTTTGATGGGATTGTGCTGCTTTCAAACGGCTGACACCAATAACCCCATAAATTAGCAGCTGATGGAGGGAAATCTCCTGGCTGTGGCTGTAGGTTTTTATGGTTTGATTTGTTAATAGGAGTTTTGGGTCATGGCCAGGAGTTTCATACCCAGCTGAGGGAAGGGTTTGCCCCATGGTGCAGTGGCGATGCTGGGCTGTGCCATGTGGGGCTGTGCTGGTGGGGCTGGCACTGGCCTCAAGCAGCAGCCACTGTCAGTGCTGGCAGTGGGCAGGGTTGCTGGGTACTCAACACCGTGTCTGTGGGTCCTTGGCTGGGGGGCAGAGTGTGTAATGGCACGTGGGATCGGGTAATGGGATGTGGCTCTGCCATAACATAACATATCCTCAGGACTGGGGATGCCTGGTGGTGGCAAAGGCTGCAGCCTGTGGCTGGTGTTTGCTGTGAAGGGTTTGTTTGCCATGGGCTCTGCTGCAAAAGGGGGTTTTGCCTCCCTTCACTTACTGCTTGTGCTGCCATGGTGAAGGTGCAGCCTCGTGGGTGTCCTTATCCCGCTCCTTACCTGCAGAGTGGTGTGAAACGCTGCTGACAGAGCACACGTGGTGGCATTCACTGCCTGGCACCTGGTGGGGACGGGAGCCAGCCCTGCCCTCTCCTGCCAGGTCCGCAGCATCAGGAGCTGGGGCCGCTGCCCCAGCGTGGGGAGGTTGTGGTGGCCAGTGTGGAGGGGTCCACCTCCTGCACAGGTGCATGCCTGTGGCTCTTGCTCACAGCAGGGTATCATTCTCATCCCGGGAATCATCTTTTCAGATGCCAAACATGTTTTTCTGAACACATGACCAGGGCAGGAGCCTTCCTCTGTGTGTCCTGCCTGGGCTCCTGCCACCCTGGTGGGTGCTGATGTCTGGAGCACCTGGAGGGAGGGTGAGCAAGGGGGATCCCTGCAAGGAGAGGGAACATGTGCTTCCAAACTCCAGGGCAGAGATGCTGCCTCAGGGAGGAGCAAATGGTGCCATTTGATGTCTGCATTGAGCCTGGGCAGCACAAGCTCAGGGCAGGAGGGTCACCAAAGGAGGAGAGTCCTGTGTGCAGAGGTGCTGTAGGGAAGGGATCTGGGGTCTGGATGGGGGATTCTCCCCATGGCAGAGGCAGTGGTAAGAGCTGAGCTAGCTGCTTCAGCCCTGCCCAGCCCCTCCTGCTCTCCCACCCATGGGATGGCTGCTGGAGGGGTCCTGGAGAGGCCACGTGCTCTGGGGTCCTGCTCCCACACTGTCCCCAGGGCCAAGGGTCTCCATCTGCTCATCCCACTCCCACCCCTTGCTGTGGAGCTGGAGCCTCATTTATTCTGAAGAGAAAAGAATTCACATCTCACCGACCAACGGGAGCCCAAATACAAATAAATTTCTCTCAAAGTGCAGTCGTTGGAGAAAACTAAAGGCCGTTAGTCAGGCTGACATCAGAGGAGCTGCATTCCCTCTGACAACCCGCACAGCCTTATGTTTTATTCACCAGGCCTGAAAAATACCTTCCCAAAGAGGGGGCCCATAAATAAACCAGCGTGATGAATATTACACGGGATAAAACTGATAAAGCCGGGCCCCAACCAGGAGCTGCACAACAAGGTTAGGAAGGCACAGGGGTTCATTGCATCAGACCCGTGGTGTTGAGATGGGAAGGGGAAATGCCTATGGGGACAATTTTGGATCCTGGGAGAGAGGGGATGTGGGACGGGCTGAGCCAGCCCCGCATCCCCTGAGAGAGGCAGCACAGGCAGATGTGGAGCCTCACGGGGCTGGGGCTGTCTTGGCAGCCCCTGCCTGGGGCAGAGGGAAGGAGTCAAGGGCTGCAGGAAGCCCTGAGCCCTGCCTGGGCTGCCTTCAAAGCAGGATCCTGGCTGCTGTGGGCTGTACCTGGAGTATGTTTCCTGGCTGTGAGACGGCCATGGTTATTTGGCATTTCCCCTGCAAGGTTCCCAGAATGTCTGGCCCTGAAAGCGTGGGGTTATTTTGCAGTTCCTGTGGGCCATCCTCAGATGCTGAAGCTCAGGGCTGAGCGGGGTGTTATGGTGGGCAGGTCCCTCATGTGCCCTGTGGTTCCTCACCATCGTTTCTCTGGCTGTGGGTTGCCAGGACTTCACCAGTGCCAGCGGCAGAGGGGCCGAGCTGTCCTGGCAGCTGTGGCCTGGGGAGCTGAGGTGGGCTCAGCCCTGCAGTCCCAGCCATGCTGGGGACACTGGGGGCAGCAGGCATGTAGACAGGAACTTTGGGTGCCTCTGGTGTCACAGGGACACTTCCTGCTGTGGTTTCCCAGCATGAAACACCTCTTCAATATATTGGTTTTGAGAACAAGAAGCAAATTATGAAGCTGTGATAGGAAAGTGTCTTTGCAGAGGTTTCTGTGTTTGGAGTGGTGTTTAAGGGTCTCTTCCCTTCCCCAGCCTTGTGTGGGTGCTGGGGCCTGTGGTGGTGCTGGTTCAGGAGGTGCCTGGTGATGCCTCTTGGGTTCCCCTGGAACACATCTGGGGATTGGAGCAGCAGCACTTCAGGAGAAAACCCTTCCTCCCCATCACACTGGCTGCAGCTTGGGGGGGATCCCCCCGTGTCCTGGGTCCCCCATGTCTCCAAAGAGCAGCCTCAGGCAGCATGAGGAGCACTGGGTTCAAACCCCTGCATTTGTAGGCTGCAGGACGAGGTTTGCACAGATTTATGCACCTTTATCCCACGTTTGGCAGATCCTGTATAAGCTGTGTGCAAACCTTCTTTGGAAAGTTCCTCCACTCTTCCTTGGAAACCCCAGGCTGGACCCCGTGGGGAGCAGAGCAGCCCCCTGCCCCACTCCTCCCTGCTGCGTGGGAGGCAGGAACCTTGAAATACGAGCACTTAGCTTTTTATTACCCCATTTAATTGCTGCCTGACAGCCTAATCCAGCATTAAAAACACCAGAGCTCAGGGGAATTCACCATTGTTATTCAATGTGTATCTCTCTCCTCTCTCCATGCTTAGAGGTCCCATCTGCTGCCTCCTTCCACCCCCTTGCTCCTGGGACATGCTGGCCAGTGCTTGGGCCTGCTGCTAGTGACCTCTTCCCGGTGGAAGTGGTGGGTGCCAGGAGGGTGGAACACGAGGTGTTGCTGAGCCAGCCCCTGGTGCTGGCACGGGCCCCTGGGCAGTGGGGAGAGGGCTGGGGCTCTTGGAGTGAACCTGGGCAGGTGTCAGGGAGCTGTGTTACTCACAGGTAGCATAGCCAGGATGGAAACATCCGCCTCTTTCCCCAGCTCCTGGTGAAGAGCTGCTCTGCAGATGTAAAAACCAGTTTGGGAAATCGCTTTTCATGTTGGGTACAGGTTTTATAGGGGTTTTTTTCTTCTGAACTGCAGCTCAGTGTGCCAGGCTCATGCCCAGGTGGGTGCTGGGTGTGGAGGGTGCGTGTGCTGCTGTGCTCAGGTGTCACATCTGCATCCTCCTTGCTGGGGCTGAGTCACCAAAGGGCTGCAGGACCTGACCCTGTGTCACCAGGAGCAGGAGTGGGGCATCCCTCCCTCCGTGGGACGCCACCGCGTCCCCCTGACAGTGCTGGAGGGGCCAGGCAGGATCCGTGGGCCCAGGTCCAGGGTGTTGTGCCTCGCACTGCCGGTGGGTCCCAGGCTGCCCCTCCCCGCTGCCAGCGCCGTATCAGAAAAGCATCATTGATTTTGCTCCCTGCCAGCGCTTAACCCGGAGTTCCCCCCAGCAGCCGCGGAGGGGCCGATGCCCGCAGCTCTGGAGAGGCCCGCGAGTTACAGTAATGGACACTCTGCGAGCTGCCTCTGCCGCCCATAAATCCCTCCGCTGCTGCAGGTGTAGCTGGTCCATGATCGTCCATCACCCCGGGCAGCGCGGCCGCGCCGCGGCGGGTTCTCCTCCGAGGCTGCTGCTCCTGCAGGCTCCAGGGAACTGCGGCACCGCGAGCGCCCTGCACGGCGGAGCCACCGAGGGCAGCGGGCCGTGGGCATCCCGTGGGCATCCCGTGGGCATCCCGTGGGCTGGGGCAGGGGCTGGGGCGGGGGCAGCCCTGCTTGCTCTGCTTCTGCAAGCACAGTGTGACCCCCAGGGAAGTGGGGGCTCAGGGGGGCTTTCCAAAGGCTGCTGCCCTTCTCTGCTCCCTGCCTGGGTACTGGGGCAGGAACATCAGTACCAGTTCCAGCTGTGGTGCCTGTGGGGCTTTCTGACTCTGCCTGGGAACTGGTGATACCCAGCCCTGGAGCTAAATGTCTGGATTGACTCTCCCACTGGAGTTGGTTCTGGCTTGGTTATGGTGATTTTATTTGGTATTTAACATCCAAAACATGCATGTCTGTGCCAGAGGATGTGGGTGGCCGTGTCTTGCTTGGAGTTCACTGGGATTAACTGTGCCCAGGACCTTGCCCCTTGCCTCATTAGTGTCACCAAGCCCTCACCCTTGGGGTGATTTGTCCTCATGCCAGCAGTCCTAGGGGTGGGCAGGAGAGCAGACCTGGGGCCAAGGACCACATCAGTCTGGCCCCATAAGGCCATCCTAGTTGGATGCAGAGCTCGGGAGTGCCTTAGTGGTGGTGCTGGCAGCTGAGCACAAGCAGCTGCCCCCACCTCGCCGAGTGCCCGTATTGACCAGAATCCCCTGGCACAGCCTTTAAATGCCTCCATTAACATTTTTGCATCTTGCTTATTGGGCCGGGGCTGCTGAGCCAGTGCATGGCGTGCCAGGAGCACTGGGCACACTGTAATTGGGTTGGAGCTCTCGGTGTGGAGGGGTCTCTTTCCTTGAGTAATGACCTGGAATTTGATCATGCAGCTTTTATTAGATTGTGAGACTGGAAGTGTAACTGTGTGGGATCAAAGAGAAACTGATGCGGCTGCAAGCCAGGACCCGCAGGGCTGAGGGAGAGGAGCCACCCCAGGAGATGAAAACACCCCAGCAGGCTGCTGAGGGGCTCCAGCTCCTAATGCTGCCACTCTCATGCAGCCAGTACGGCCCTGGTGCCTTGGCAGCTGCTAGAGGACAGCAGGCTCCTCTGCTGAGCTGCCACCCGCCTCTGGGGCCATCCTGTCCTGTGCCACCAGCCAGGACCTCAGTACTGGGACTTGGACCCTCTGGAGCTGGGTCAGCCAAGAGGGAATGTCCCACCAGCTGCACCATGTCCCTGGGGCACACAGCCTATCCCAACACATCCCCGGGGACAGCAGGGGTGTCCTGGACACAGCCTGTCACAATAGGCAGGGGGCTGTCCGGGAGGTGCCCCGGGTGCCACAGCAGCCCCACTCATGCTGCAGCTGGGGCTACCACGGGCAGTGCTGGGACTGGGCAAGATGGGCAGGGAGAGCAATTGCAGTGGTGATTAATGGTGTGCTGGTGGAGCTGACAGCTCCTGGTGCCCACGGTGGCAGGGAGCAGCTGGATGCTCTGCTCCCAACAAGCTGCTTTGGGCCCCCCTGGCTGCAGGGCTGTGCCTCGCTGGGGGCTCTCGGTGCCAGCCAGGCTGCAGGAGCTGAGCAGAGCCCCCAGTTCTCCCCACTCTGGCCTCTCCTGCAGTGGGGAGGGCCCGCGGCTGGTTCAGAGGTTCTGGTGGCATTGCTGGGTTTATCAGGCTAATAAAGCAACCTTAAGTACCTGCACAGTGGAGCCCCCTGAGGTCTCTTTACGTGCAGAGATGAGCCAGGGCATCCTGGAGCCCCCGTGCCGATGATTGTGTGTCACACTAATAGATGGAGAGGAGCAGGTAGCACTGCACCAGGTTGCTCGCAGCTGCTGCAGCACTGGGCTGACAGGGTGCGTGGCAGCCTCTCCTGACTTGCCCACCGTGATGTGTTTGAGCACCCTGCGAAGCCCCTCAGTGCCCCTCTGCACTCTCTTGGGGGCTGCTGGCCCTCAAGCAATAGGGATAGTGGTGGCGTCTCCCTCCTCCATCCCTGGTGCCTGTGGCTGTCCCGTGCCAGAGCCAGGCTGGGAGAGCATCGGCTCACCCTGTGCCGGGGGCTCTGCTCTGTTCTTGGCACTGGGGAGCTGCTGCTTCATAAAACCAAGCAGGGTCTCCCTTGCCCCACATTGGTGGAGAAACACCTGATGGTGCACCCTCGTGCTCCGGGCGGGTTTGTGAGGGGGCTGGAGCAGTCTGGGAGCACCCCGGGATCACGGTGGCGCAGCCCGCCCGGTGCTGCAGTGCGTCCATGTGCGTGCCGGTGGCAGGCAGTGCTCCAGCAGCATGCAAAGAAGGCCCTGTGTAATAGATAATAATTAATAGACTGCTCCGGTGGCAAGCTAGGTAAGTAGATAAATAATTTTAATTATCCTTGGGGAGGCTGTAAAATTCGCACGCAGCCCTTTATTAAACTCTGTGTTTACAACAGTCATTTATATCGTGTGTCATTTTGCATAAAACTCCCTCGGGGCTGAATAACACTGTGTAACACTGGCCCTGGCACAGCCGGCACCGCTGTTCCTCCGGGGCCAGGGGTGGGAGCACGGCAGGCAGGGACCTGGGGGACATGGGCACCCCAACCAAGGGGCACCTCAGGGTCTCCCGGGCCCACTTCATGCCCTCACCTGAAGGTGCTGCAGCTCCAGCCCTGCTGAGCTTGGCTCCCCAAGGGGCTCCCTCAGGGGTCCCCCAGACCCCAGCTCCTTCCCAGCAGAGTTGATGGGTTTGTGCTGATGGCAGGGCATTTTTTTCCCCTTTTTTGCGCATGTCTCTCAAAAGAACCATAAATTCTGAGCTGTGAAATCCCGCTGCGTCAGCAGTCTGCAAAATGAAGTGATATTAAACGTGACAAAAGTCTCTCTAATTCACCCTGGCCTGTTCCTGCTTCCCTCCCTGAAGCTGTAATTGAGAAGTGGAAGAATGAAGATTTGCTGTCCTCCCTGCCTGGAATCCACTGAGCCATCTGGGCCTGCGAATCTCATTAATTAAGGATTATTTACAAATAACTCTATTCTGGCTGTGCCGCACACACTGCCCTGTCCATACATGTGTGCTCCTGCCTGTCCCACGCGTGTACACACGTGCTCCACGAGCCCCTGGGCTGTGGAGCGCCCACCCATCGCTGTGGCTCCCGCGGGGTCTCGGGGATGGTTTTGCTGGGGCAGGGGATGCAGGAGTGAGTTGACCATGACCCCTCCTGTGACCTTTGCCGTGGCCGCAGAGCCACTGCCTTCTCACTGCAGTGACCTCTCTTGCAGAGCACTGAGTTCCACGCACTAATGGTGTTTCCAGTGGTAGGTTCCCGCAGAGTCCCTGCCAGCATCAGGATGAGTCTTTGGGAATTTGAAATCACTTTTGCGGGAGCAGTGTGTGTTGCTCCTGGGTGGGTTCTGTGAGGGCATTTGCTGGGTGATGCTGTTCCACTGCAGAGCCATCCAGGTTGTGCCCGGTGCTCTTTGCTTGCCTGGCCAAGGGAATGTGTGCCCGGGGGGCCCCACAGCCTCTCGCTGTGCCAGGCAGGCTGCGAGGAGGGGGTTCCCGTTCTCTGCACTTGCAGCTTCCCTGGGCAGCGCTGGAGGGTGGCCACTGGCCCACGGACCAGCCGCCGGGCAGCCCCTGTGCTGGGGTGGCTGGAACGCAGAGCACTCCAGCAGCAGGGAGCGGGGGCTTGTGCCAGGTGGGCTGTCACTGACCCCAGGGAGCTGCTGGGGACTCATGCTGCACTGCAGCAGGGGGTGCCACCTCAGCGGTGTCTGTGCTCGCCCTGCTCCAGGAACGGGGAGGGAAGGAACTCTGTGTGGAAGGTCATCAAGTAACTGTAGAGTTTAATATCCCCGTGATGGGGCTGACGTTTGTATCGTTAATTTTAAAACACTTTATTTCTTCTGTGTTAAGTCAGACTTGTTTCCAACAGGCTGAATAACTCTCCCTTCCTTACTGCAGACTCATGTTTGGTCATTTCTTTCTCTTTTTGGTTTTTGTTCCCATCTTGGGAAAGTCAGTAAGACAGCAGGACAGATGGCTGTGCTGGTGTTACCTGTCCAGGTGATCCTGGGATATCCCTGCAGACAGGGGGAGGACACAGACGTGTCCCTGTCCCTCTTTGGAGGCCAACCCCGTGCTGGCCCTGGGCAGGGTACAGGGGGTAGTTTGAGGACCTGGTGCTGAGGTGGTTTGGGGACCTGGAGTGGGGAAGAGCATTCCCGTGCCATGCCAAGCCAGGGTTATCAGTTAATTTTAGCAATCAATGCTATTGATGCTGTGCTAGCTGAGGAAGCCACTGGAGGGCTGTTCTTCCAACTCCATTACATTTAGAGCTGAACTATCCCCATTTTATGTAAACCCTGACAAATAAAGTTAAAATAGGACGTTTTCCATAGAGCTGCAGCCCAGATTCAGGGCTGGCACTGTTTGGGGTACCCATGTCTCAGGATGAGCAGGACCTGGAGCAGATGTGCCAGAGGCTGTCACCTCTGGGTCCTGCGTGTCCCTTCTGATGCATCTCTCAGTGGATGGGAAGCCTCCTGAAGGTCCCTTCATGTTTCACGGCCAGAGGGCATGGGCCATCCTTTGGGGATGGACCCTGAGTGTGACCATCATGGTGGCATCAGCAGGGAGCCGTGGGCGGGCCAACAGGAGCAGAAGCACTCTGAGGTATCTGGGGAGCAGGGCATGTGCAGGTCTCCCTTGGGCTGGCATCCTCCCTCCTCCTGAAGTGCCCAGTGTGTCCATTGGAGCTGGGCACGCAGAGCTGAGGGCGCCCGCAGGTCCAGCCCAGTGGCTGCACCCGGGCTTGGCAGAGAGGGGGATCCTTCCATTTGCTTTTGTAGTTTTTCATTTCATGATGAAATTAAGCTACAGAAAGAAAATCCAAACCTTTTTTTACAGCACTGCATCAGCACATCCCTCGAGGGGAAGACACTCACACAGAGGTTTTCCTGCACTTTGCTTGTCCTCACGTCTCCACTCGGCGCTTTCAGAACACTCGCCCCTGGCCAATTCCCTGCACGCTGGTTTGGTGCTTTGGGGTTTGTTTCTTTTCGTGCTATTGTTTCCAATCAATTTCACAGTTGGTTTGTGGTTAGGATAAAAGCCTCCCCTGCCCTCTGCTCGCTTAGAGGTGTTTTGTGTCCCTGTGTCCCTGCTGACGCAGCCTGGGAGCAGCGGGGGCGAGTGGGGACCCCACGCTGGGCAGCTGCCCCTCGCCCATGGGTCACCTACCTCTGCCTCATGGCTCACCCCACACACAGTGTCCATGGCCAAAGACACCCCAATGTCCACGATCATCTCCCGCAGTCGAGTCCTGCTCAACTGCTCCGTGTCCCAGCAGGCTTCTCCAACTGCTGTGGTCTCCCTGTCCCCACTGGCCTCATCTCAGCCATTCCACTGGCTCCACATCCCAGGGTCATCCCAGAGTGGATCTGTCTCCTTGGGCCATGTCCCACCAGGTTCTCACTGAGAGGTTGAACCTCAGGTTAATTTATGGTGTGTGGGGAGCGCAGAGGGGAAGAGCATCTGCCCACTAAATAAGTCATGAAGCCAGATCCCAACAGCACAATTAGAACCCTCTGTTAATGATTATTTATGGGGTTGGAAATGCTTATTTAACCTGACTATATTAAATATTAAACCAAATTATAATATTTATACCAGTATTTACAACAAAAGGGGCAGCGGTGGGTGGGCGAGGTGAGGGGCATACAGTGCCAGAGGGACTGTGGGCAGCACAGAGGGGTCCCAGGGACCAGAGGAGCAGTCACAGCTCTGTCTCCCACCTCAGCCTGGCCATGGCTTGCAGACGGGCAGGGACATGGGCTGCTCTTTGCCAAGTCCCAGGGGAGAATGGTACCCCATTGAACTGATTCCCCTGCCGGATGGAAAGTCTGTTGATGGAGGGAATGGTGTTCCCAGTCTGTCAGACCTGAGCACTCGCCCCTTTGCAGGGGCACACTGCAGGGCTGCTCTGCCAGAGGGTCCTGCTGTGCCCACACTGCCTCGGGGGGCTCTTTGCTCTCCAGACCACAGTGGGAAGGAATCACCTGGTGCCTTTGGGGGTGCAGTGTGTGGCTGCCCCATGACCTGCAGGGAGGACCAGCTGTGCCAGCCCCAGGTCACATTCTGTCCCGTGCTCTGCCATCAAACCAAGCCAGCAGCCCTGGCAGCAGGAGCTGGAGAGCCCTGTAACCCCTTGCCAGGGTTGGTCTGTGCCCTCCAGCCCCTGGGCTGAGCAGGGTGGCAGGCAGTGGGTCCCTCTGGACTGGGGCTGCCTGGCACACAGCTGTGCCCACCAGAGAGCTCCCTGGGGCACTCGAGGGGTCCCAACACCAGTCCATGGCACTGCCTGTGGTGCAGAGTGCCTGTTGGGGATGTGGAACCATATGGAATACTCTGCTCTGGAGCAGACAGAGTTGGACTGGGAAACCTCTTGGCTCCAGAGCAGTGTCTGCTCCCTGTGCTGGGAATGGCAGGTCATGAAGGGACAAGGGCACAGCACTTGGGGAGGGGAGAGACACATCCTAGGGGCTTTCCAGATGCCAAAGGCAGCTGGGAGGAGAATCATAGCTGAGCTTTGGCAGAGGTTCAGTGTCTTTGTGTCCACTAATGATATTTTCAGGTGTGCAGGTTGAGGATGTGGCTAATCAAACCCCCAGCTTGAGCTGTTGGTTTGGGGTCAGAGGGATGTGCTGCACCCGGAGCAGTACTTTGGTGCTTTTGTCTTCCTTGGAGATGGAGGTGACAGCTGGTCTCAGTGGCCACAGGGCCCGGGGCTCCCAGTGTCCCCACTTGGGGCTCCCAGCTGCTTGTGCCTGGCAGATGTTGCATGCTGGAATGCAGCTGCTCACGGCAGAGCCGTGGCTCTGGTGCCACTGGCCCTCACAGCTGCAGATCAGTGGAGATCCCTCCGTGCTCCTGAGCTGCTGTGATTGTTGGTTCCACAGCCCGTTGCAGATAAAATGATGATTAAAGGGTCCTACCCTATAAGCAGACAACCATGTTGACCTTATTTAGGCTCCTAATCAATTTGCCCCCGGTGTGATTAATTGAGATGCTTGCCATTGATTTCCTGTGAGACAGGAGTGGCTGAGGTGGGATTCACCGGGATGCCTGCAGGGAGATCTCTGCAGCGTTGGTGCAAGGCTGGGCTGCGGAGTCCTCGGCGAGGCAGAATTATCCAAGCTCTCCTCAGCCACGACGCCCAGGACAGACTCCCTGCCGCTGCCCACAGGAGTGCAAGGGCTGACCGTGTAGCTCCAGGTGGGATTTGGGCCCCCTCCCAAATGGTGCCATGGATACGGGACCTGGGAAGGATGATGTGCTTTTCTGAGTGAGCCAGCAGGTCAGGGAAGAGCCCCCGCAGCCAGTGCCACTGTCAGTCCCTCTGCAAGGGGCAGTGGGACCCCCTCCCCGAGCATCCCCAGTGGAGGTGCTGTGGGGTCACCAGCCACCAGGACCCCTGTGTGAGCAGCCACAGTGGGAAAGGCCCTGCCTGGAGCCACACGCGGGGAGTGAAGGACCTACAGCACAGATGATTGGAAAGGATTTTCTAGCTAAATTGCTGAGCAGATGGGTTTACCCTGGACTGGTCCTTGTGGACTCTGGAACATTTTCTCTTCTGTCATGGTTCCTTTTTATGACCTGCCATTTGCTCCAGCAAGCAAGAAGTGAGCCCTTGGCACCCAGCTCCCGCTCCAGCTGCCGTTCAGGAACACAGCAGCATCGCTGCCGGGAGCCGCAGCTCCCTTTCAGGAGAGTGCCAGGGCCTGGCAGGATGCCCCTGCTCACTCCAGCTCCCTGGGCATGCGGGGGCGAGAGGGGGCCAGGAGGGTGGGAAGGGGCAGTGCCAGCCGAGGCAGAGGAGTTGGCAGCTGCCGACAGCGCGGGGTGTTGTGCCAGCGGCGTGGCCGTGAGTTTATGAGGAGTTGTGAGTCGTTACCACCTGCAGCAGGTGCACGGCCAGAGGGGGGATCTGGCCGGGGGTCTGTGGCCCAGGGGAACAGTGAGGCCCCATCCCAGCTTGGCAGAATCCCTCTGTGGTGGCCGCATAGGCAGGGGTGGTGACCCTGTGGAGAGGGCTTGGTGTTCCACTTGCTCCACCCTCAGTTTTTCCAAGCAGTGATTCTGCCACTGGCACTTCCAAACAATAATTCCACCAGTTCCTTCAGCTTCCAGTTTCCCAGTTGATGACTGGTATTTCTCTTTCTTAGAAGAAGGGGAAGAACAACACCCTCTCCCGCCCAAAGCCCTTCCCTTTCCTCCGGCAGCATTCCTGCCATTTACATTAAAGGCTATAACGGGTTGGAGTAAATGGAGCAGGTTTGCAATTAGTTTTCCAAGTACTTATCTCATTAAAGTAAATGAATTATTGATTTAGTGACACTCATGCTTTTAGTGAGCGGCACGGTGCCATCCCCGCTCGGTCCCGCGGCTCCTCGCGGCTGGGCCTTGCTCTCCTGCTCCTCTGTGCACACATGTGCACACACGTGGGCAGCAGGTGCCCACCCTGCCCCTTCCTGGGCTTTGGAGCCGGTGCTGGGCGTGGGAGTCGTGTCCGTGGGGGCAGGGACGTGGCTGTGCGTGGGTAGGTCGTGGGAGCAAAGCCCCTGGGGCGGGCTGGGCTGGGGAGCCGCTGCCCAAGGGCCGTGCCCAGGACACAGTGCGGCCCCCAGTGCGGCCCCCAGTGCCTTGCAGTGCTGCTGTGGGCATGGCAGCTGCAGCAGGACAGCTCCTGCCAGCCTGTCCGTGCTGCGCAGAGCGTGACAAGGGGGACAGGAGGCAGGGAGGGAGGGAGGGCAGCTCACCCTCTCCCCAGCACTCGGCTCACTTGTGTCCATCCGCCTGGCCCGGGGCTGGCCGGGGTCTGCCGGGCAGTGTGGGGACACTGGGGCTGCCTGCGGCCGCTCCGGCCATCCCAGCACTCACCAGGCTGTGGGACAGGCTGCGTGGGCTGTGCTTGGGCTGGCACTGTCCAGCACAGCATGGCTGCAGGAGGGGGAAGCACTGACGGGCTGCTCTGAGCCAAATGCTCATGGCTGAACCTGCCCCCCACAGCCAACTGCTGATTCAGCGCTTTTGCTCTCCTCTGTACGGAGATTTAATCTCTCCTGTAAGATAAAATACTCCATTAATGGGAACCTGCCTGCTGGTCCGGGCAGGAAGGGCTGCATTGTCCTGCTGAGGCTGTCGCTGCTGGGAGCACCCAGAGTGTGCCCAGGGGTGCCCAGCCCCACATGGGGCAGCAGCACACGCTCCCCTCTTGCTCCTGTACCCCCGTGGCTGAGGTGGGGTGAGATGGGAGGCTGTGGGAGGGATGCCAGTGGGATGAGCTGGGAATGTCAGACTCCCCTGGCAGTGCTTGCCATGCCAGCTGGTGCCACACAGCTCTGTCAGTGGTTTCCATGGTCCCTGTGCTGGGACCCTGCCCATCCCCACAGCTGTATTTGGTAGGGGGTTCCCAAAGTGGGGACAGTGCTATGGTTTGTCCCTGTCTCCAAGATGGGGCTGCTCTGTCCAGACTGGTTCAAGGGCTCTCCTGAGCCCTCCCAGAGCTGTCCTGGTGATGGCCCCTCACCAGCCCCGCGAGGAGAGCCAGGGCTTCTCAGGGCACTGCCTGAGCATCTCCTCTGCTCTTGGGGGACAGCGTGGCATGGCCACGGGTAGAGTGGGATGGTGGGGAAGCGCATCCCGAGAGCTGTGGTGCAGGAGCCAGCCCCCACCCCAGCCTCTGTCCCTCCTGCCCCCACCTCCTATGCTGCTGGGAATGGGGCATTTTATCTTTCTTAGTTTAAAAAAAAAAAAATTCTTCTCATTTAATTAAAAGTGTTGACATTGTGCCTGGCCATCCCACCCGCCGGAGAACGTGGTTATAAATTAAACATTAAACCTTTAATGGCCCATAAAGAAATATTCGCTGCTGTTCTGTATATGGGGATATAAATAGAGAGGGCTGCAGGGGGAGGGGTGGGACATTATTTTTCCTTAGCCAGATAATCTTTGCTAATGAATTTAATTAAAATCAAAATTAATTTAGGATTTTTGGTGAAGGGAAGGAGGGTCAAAATGTACTTTGAGAAACTACCAAGAAGTTTCCCTGCAGATGGAAGCCAGCCCTGCCTCAGGGTTTGCCCCACAGATGCAGCATGGCATGGGGAGCGTTGGGGTGCAGCAGCCATGGGGACTGTGCAGCTGGGTGACATGGGTTGTGTTTCCTGTGCAGACCCCCTGATTCAGATCCAGGTGGTTTTAGCTGGGTTGGGGTCATCTGTTCTGGCAGTGGGTCCCTGCGAGGCTTCACAAGGCTCCAGCTGGAGCCAGTCAGTCCAGGGCTCTGCCAGGAGAGCAGGGACTGAGGCAAGATCTCCCCAGTAGCGCCCAGAGCCACTCCTGCTCACCTCCTGTCAATGCTCTGCCAAGGGTTTGCCTCTTCCCCTTGCTGCCTGTGGACAGGGGTGCTCTGCTGAGCCTCCTGCGCCCGCAGTGCCGGGACCGCCGGAGGATTCTGCCTGGGCTGGTGCAGCAAGCACGGCACACCCACCTGCGGCGCATCCCGGCTGCCGGCCCCACACTGCTGTGGGGAGCTTCTCAGAAGGCGTCTCCTGGGGAAATGTGTTTGGGAAATGCAGTGGTACCCATCGCTGAGCCTCCCGCAGGAGCGCCCAGTGTCAATTATTCATTGCCTAACAGGCAGACTGGGCTCCCAGCACTCCCAGCCCTGCTGCTGGCGCTCGGTGCCTGCTGTGCCATCTCCCGATCCCAGCTGGGATCCTGGTGGGCGCTTCCTTGGCGAGGCCACCGCAGAGCTCCGGAGTGGTGGCTGCGAGGCAGGAGGCTCTGCCAGGCCTGTGGGTGCAGGGGTGTCCCCACGCTGCTGGAACCAGGGAGCTCCCAGCCAGCATTTTTCGGACCCCCGTGCCCCACAGCTGGGTCTGCCCTGGCTGGGGGCGCTGGGGAGGGCAGATCCTCAGCCTGGCAAACACAAGGTGCTGGGCGAGAGCGTTCGGGAGGGTTTTTATCATAAGAGTGCTAATGGAAGTCAGCACCGACCTAATGAGCTCTGCTCCTCCATGAATCTGATTCATTGAGGCAGGAATTACCATAATTGATTATCCTGCTGCGCGGCTGAGAGCCGTGTTTGCTAACACGAGTGCCTGGGAAGCGGCTCTGCGCTCCCTGAGCCGCCGCCGCGTGCGGAGGGGCCTCCGGACCCTCCAGGATCAGCCGCGGGTCTGGAGTGTCTGGGCGTGCTGTCCCTGCACCCGCGCTCAGCGCCCAGGGCTGCCTGTCGGGGGGCACAGCGGGGAGCAGAGCTGCTGGGCAGCTGGGACGTGGCACTGCCCGGGCACCGCAGCAGCGGGTGTGGACACACACAGCCCTCGCTCGCTCCGTAACCACTCCTGGGATGTATCAGCCGTTCTCATTATTTCTGAGGGTCTGACATGATTGATGAACGTTTGCATTGGCCACGCTGCAAAAGCCAATTAGTTGAAGTGCAGCTTTCAGGAAGTTTTCTTTGAAATTTGGCTTAATTTTCCAAGAAGTGCCCAGAGCCAGGACAGCAGTGGAGCTGTGTGCTGCAGGGATCACTCCTCACAGGAGTGTGTCACTGTGCTGGGGTAGACAGAAGGTTTGGGATACACCAAACAAGCTGTGCAGCCAGTGCCTCGGCCATGGCTGCATCCTGTCCCACCCCATGGCTGTGTGGGGCTGGCTGTGCCTCGTCCTGTGCCGTGGGTGTGTGTGGGTCTGTGGCTGTGCTTGCAGGGCCCCGGGGAGTCAGGGAAGGGGCCTGTGGTCCGTGGGAGCTGGGTTGGGTTCAGGGCGCCCTGGTGGAGCTGGAGGTGGCGTCGTGCACCTCTCACCCTGGGCAGGGACCCGGTGGGCGCGGGTGCCCCGGCTGAGCCCCTGGCCTGGCCACCGGCTCCTCACCAGCACAGGGCTCCCAGCCCCGGGGGACAACACCACATCCACACTGATGGCCCACACTGTGCAGTCTGTGAGCAGACAGCATTGACTGTAACAGGTTAGTGGTGATGATAATTGATTATAATTCTTCCTTCTCTTTCCTGTCCTTTCTAGAGAGCTGAGCACAAGCACCGTGGGAGGAGCTGGGCTGAATAAAAGGTATGGAGTGTTTGGATTCAGGTGGCTGCACTGGGCTCTGCCTTGGCTGCTCCAGGGGTCCCTGCTGCCCGCTAAACCCTGCATGTGAGGGGGCAATGCCAGGTGCTTGGCACAGGGCTGTGTGGGACAGGGCAGCACCCTCGGCCCGTGGCACGGTGTCCGGGGCAGGTGGGCTCAGAGCCATGCGTGGGGGAGGCCGCCTGCTCCCCTCGGCCAGCAGCCCCGGGACCCCTGGTGCTGAACCCCCACGCAGACGTGACGGGATGGTGTGAGTCCTGCCTGGGGAGAGCTGAGGCTGCCATGTCTGTGAGTGTCCGTGTGTGCTGACTTGCTGTCTGTCTGTCCATGCTCTGGGAGGCTCCTGGGAGCCATCCCTGGGGAAGTCTCTGGAGGGGACCCTGCCCTTACTGGTGGGGCAGCAGCCCCCAGCCCTGTCCTGGCCTTGACCTGGCCCACCACAGGGCATGTTTGCTCCCAGGCTCCTACAGCCTGTGCTGGGAGATGTCACAGCAGCTCGTGGTGTCCCCTGGGCTGAGGCAGGTGACGGCTGATGCGTGTGAAAGGTGGGACAGGCCAGATGCCCTCTGCCAGCCTGGTGTCCTCTGGGCAGATGAGGATGGCTCCTTCCCATCATACCCTGACATTGCTGGACTTCCCAGCAGTAGGACAATCCTGTCACAGAGGGGAAACCACTTCCCCCCAGGTCCATCCCACTGACCATAGCACCACCTGTGCTCCCCTGTCAAGGTGGTGAAGCAGAGGAGCCAAAAAAGCCAAGGGAGGAGGCTGGTGCATCCACTGTTCTGGGCCCCGTCATGGGCTGGGGTGCCAGTGGGACCAGGGGGTGGCGGGGACCAAGGCAGTGGTGCCACACACTGGGAGCTGCCACCACGCTAAACAGTGGAGGAAAGAGAAGTCAGGGTGAGCAGCACTCCTGTCCCTGTCACCTACAGGACAAGGACAGAGGTGACCTGCTGGAAGGGGATTGTGGGCTGGAAAGGTCCTGAGATGCTGAAAACGTGGGAAAAGAACTGCTCAAAGGAGCGAGAAGGCTGGGGCAGGAGCAGGGCTCACAGGCAACACAAGCCAGAAGCTGGGATGAACGGGGCAAAGGCTGGGCTGTGCCTGGGGGGCACATCTGTTTGGCAGCAGCAGTGAGGGCTGCAGGGCAGGGGCTGCAGGACAGGGGCTGCCCCACCTCTGGCTCTCCTGTCTGTGCTGATGCCTTGGCGTCACTCCCTGTGTGGAGGAGAGGGCTTTGGTCCTTCCCAGTGTATGGCTGCACGCAGGCTCAGGGATCAGTGGGAGGGCTGCAGGGGGCTGTGGGGCAGGGGAGCACTGGGCTGTGGCCACACGGTTGTGTCTGTGCCCGTGGTGAAGGGGAGGGCAGCGGGTGGGTGCCCTGCAGCTGAGCTGCCCTGTGCCTGGCCTGGGTGGCAGCGCTGGGATGTGGCACAGTGACCTGGGCGCTGTTGGCACAGGCACCTCGGAGGGATGTGTGTGCAGGGCTGGGGCTGCACCAGGCAGGGTGGAATGGCGCTGGGGAAGTGCCCCTGCTTCCACCTCTACCCTGGTTCTGGGAGAGTTCTGCCCCCTCGCCCAGTGACAACCTGGATTTTGGCTGCTGGTGATGAAGGAGTTTCATTCTGCTGTGTTGGGCCCCTCTGCCTGTCTCACACAGCAGCAATGGGGGGTCTGGCAGGCTGTGAGGACCCCAAGCCATGGCTGGGGCTGCATTTGCAGGGCACGGAGAGAGAGGAGAGGGTTTGGATCGCTGAAATATAAGAGGGAGCAAGGAGCCCCCCAGCCCAGCTGCCTGCAGTGGTGCCTTTGCTGCTTTATCACCCTCTCCCAGTGCTGAATTATTGAGAGTGTTGCTCTCGTTTATTGCCGTGCTGGAGGAGAGCTGCCTTTGCCCGGCGCTGCTCTGAATA
Source organism: Grallaria varia (assembly GCA_013396735.1). NCBI lineage: Eukaryota > Metazoa > Chordata > Aves > Passeriformes > Formicariidae > Grallaria > Grallaria varia. The sequence goes on from VWZG01011484.1 coordinate 144,205, forward strand.
TGATTATGGGGCTGGAGATGTCAGAGCCAGCTGGGCCCCGGAGACCAATCTGCTGCTCCCCTCGCTCCTCTGCTTCCCTTATCCTTATTTATTCCCTCACTCCCCTGCCTGGTTCAGTGCTCATGGTCCCCTCGCTCCCTCCACAGTGCAGTGCCCCAGGAGGATGGAGATTTAGTGCCCGGGGAGCAGCACTGCCCAGCTGCTGAGCCTGCAGCTTGTGCCCAGTGGCTGGGAGCTTGTGCCCCACAGGGACGATCCAGCTACCCCAAGACCTCCCTGACTTATCCCCATGGCCAACCCTGCAGCCAGCTCTCTGCTGTGTCCTCTGTGGGATCTCAGCTGGTCATGCTGCTCTGCCCCATGAGATGGGGTCCTGGGGGTCTCTGGAGGGCAAGGCTGGGGCTTGAGGGATGGTGGCTGCCCTATTGCTGGTGGGGATTCCTGGGTGCCCTCTTGTGCATTCGGTGGTGGCCACAATGCAGGTTGCAGGGACTGCCCTTGTTTCTCCCCGTTGTTCTGCATTGCACAAGGGGGCTGGTGGCTGCTGGCTCTGTCCCCCTTGGGTCACTGGTTGGCTGCTTCCACAAAGGGGGGCCACTGGGCCCCCCCAGGACGCCTGTCCCAGCAGAACCTGCCAGACCAAGGCTGGGTGTCCCTGCTGGCTGGGAGGAGTGATGGGCACAGGGGCTATGGAATCCTCTGTGGCTGGGGGACCAGGAGCCGGCTGGCACCTCGCAGGTTAACCCTGAGCAGCGGATTCCCTTATTGACAGGGTAGCTTGAAAAATGCTGAGGCAGGACATCGGCTCCTCGGAGTGTCAGCGGGAGCCCACGCTGCGCTGGCAAGTGCCCACGGTGCTGCTTCTGCGGCCCCCAACGCCCAGCCTGGCCCCAGACACCCCCCCCGGCACCCCTCTCACTGCTGGGGTCGGTGTCGCCTCTCACGCTCATCCTTCCCTTTGCTCTTGAAGATGCCAGGGAGGACTTAATTTTTATTCCTCCTCTCCCATTTTTCCGTGGGGTGGATGAGCTGCCGTGTGCCGGGGCTGCCCTGCAGCCGCCCCCCTGCCCCTGCCCTCCCGCAGCAGGGTGGTGGTGGCCGAGCACGGGCTCTGAACCGCGGCGCGCGCGTGGGGCTCCGCGAGTGCCGGCCACCGGCGCTGCACAGCCAGGTGGGACAGAGCCCACCCAGCAGGGACGGCGGCCAGCGCAGACAGGGTCTGGAGCAGCCCCCTGCCCTCCCACCAGCTCCACAGAACGACTCGACACCCGGCTGCCAGCATGATGATGTATTTTTGGGTAGGTACTACCACCAAGGATGGGCACTTCCTTCCCTCTCTTCTGGGGTTTTGCTCAGGACTGGGGTCATTTCTCGCTGTTGCTGATCCCTGGCAGTGCTGCTGGCCAGGAAGGGCTTTCGCTTCTGCCTGGGCGCTCGCTGCCCACAGCTGGCAGCATCAGGCAGGGCACAGGCTACAGTGCTGGAGGCAGGCCTGGTGTCGGGAAGGAACAAGGCAGTGGTGTCCCTACCTGGACATTGTGCCCTGCTGAGGGCACCCCCAAACCACCCTTCTGCCTCCCCACTGCGCCCTCCAAGCCCCACAGAGTGCTGGCCACGGGCAAAAGGCACTTCCCCAGCCCAGAACCAGCTCTCTGCCCCAGCCGTGCCGTGGTGGTGGGCAGTGGGCTCTGGAGCCTGCCTTGGGGCTGTGCTGGCTGGGAGTGCAGGTCTGTGGTGGCAGCAGGTTGTTCAGGTCATGGTCTGTGTGGAGTACCAGTTGCCTCTCACGGGGTCTGTCCCCTGTCCATGCCCACCCACCCAAGATCTGATTGCACACTCGTGGGGTGGTCCCCACACTTTTATCTCAGGGTTGAATTTGCTGGCTGAGGCTGCTGAGGTCCCCATGGAGCTGGACTGTGTCAGGCTCTGCACCATCCGGAGGCCTCTCTGGCATCCCAGCCCATCAACTGGGGCTGAAACCAGTGGCACCAGCTCCTTCCAGCTGCTCCCCTTGCCCCAGAGGTGGCCGGGGGCTGCAGCAGGCCGGTGGAGATGACACACTCCAGGGAGTTGTGCTCCCCTGGGTTTAGGAGCAGGGAACAGAGTGAGCAGAGCCAGGCAGAGGGATGTGGGGAAAGGAGCTTATGGGGACGAGGAGGAGGAGGATAATGCAAATTCATTGTTTCTCAGGGAAGCAGCTTTCAGGCGTAAGGTGCTTTGTCATGAGGGATGTTGGTGTTGCCGCCGCCGCCGCCCCGGAGCCTGCTGGGGCTGGCAAAGCCTCCTGCTTCGGTGCTAACTCTGCCCAGGGACTGCACCACCCGCCCCGGCTGCGAGAGCAAACCAGAGCTTCCACTGGGGCTCCATCAGCGCCGTGTGGCTGCGCCAGCTCCGCCGGGCAGACGTGGGCACTGTGCAGGGCCAGTTCCCGTGGCGGCTCCAGGCACAGCTCCCCACTGCAGGGGCTGTGGGGCTGTGGCGCTCGAGGGTCCCTATTCCTTGTCCCGCGCAGGGCACGGCGCCAGCCAGCGCAGATCAGCTGGACTCAGCTCCGTGCTGTGGCATCTCAGGTCTGCTGGAGAGGCTGGGTGAGGGCTCTGCTCCCAGAGAAACAGTGAGCTTCGTTCTTGGCATCACAGGCACCTCTCCAGCGTGCTGTGGGAGGAAGCAGAGGGTCCAGTGTCCCCTTATGGTGGGAGCACTGCAGTGGCAGGTGGTAGTGGGTGCCTCACTCATTGACATTTCAACAGGCTGAGATGCCAAAGCAAAATGTCTTCAAATGAACAGTAATTGCAGGGAAATAAAGAGCACGTGGGGTGAGGGGAAGGAGGGGTTTGTAAATATTATGATTTTTTCAGTTTGCCCTGGGGCCCCAGCGCCTGTTTAACACTAATATCCTATCTGTGCATTTAAAAAGCCTTATAATGAGGATGGAGTGTTTGCTTCCCAAGCACCTTCCAGCCTGGTGCTCCTGCCTGTCCACCTCACCTGTCTGCTGCTCCCGTGGGTCCCAGCCCAGTGCCTGTGCCCACACTGGCATGCCATGTGACCCCTGCGTGGGGTTGCTCGGACCCACCCTGTCCTGTCCGAAGTGCTGGCACCCCACAGGCTGCTGCCAGTGCCCCTGAGCAGCCTGCAAGGCCAGTGCACATCTTAGGGGGTGCATTTTCTTGAGAACCCTTTGTCAGGCAGCAGAGCTGGTCTCAGAACAGAGGGGGACTGGGAATGCGGCATTTTGGGTCCCTGGGTCTGTAGTTGCTTGTTCCTTGCGTCACCCTGCATCCTTCCTGCATCACCCTCTATCATTCCTGCCTGCTCCTCCATCTGCACCGGGCCTGGCAGTGGTGGTGGCCCTGGTGGTGGCCCTGGCCCTGGCCGTGACAGCGGCAGTGGCTCTGGCCCCAGTGGTGGTGGCAGTGGCCCTGGCCCGGTGACCCTGTGAGCATGGTGCAGCCATTTCCCCTGCCATGGCCCCCCAGCACTGCCCTCCCACCTGCGAGCTTGAGGTGCTCAGCAGCAGCTCCTCTGCCGTGCTGCTACTGCTGCACGTTAATTCTCATTAAATCCAGGGAGCCTAATTGCCATTTCATGTAAATATTTTGTCAAGTGAAAGGGCTTCGGGAAGAGTCGCAGGGGTGGGACAGGGAGCCTGGCACAGTGACAGGCTCTGGCTGGTCCTGCCCCGCCAGGGCTGTCAGGTGTGTTCCTGCGGGACCTGCCCTGTGTCCCCGGGCAGTGGGACATGGCCCGCTGCTGTCCACTGGTTACTCGTGCCAGGTGGTGGGGGCCACAGGATGGCTGCAACCAGGGTGACATTTTGTAGAGAGCACCGAGGGTCCTGTCCCTGCCTGTGTGGCTGAAGGGCAGAGGAGGGAGGGGTGGCACAGACGGCCGTGGCACATCCCCAGGTGCTAGCCCAGCCACTGTCCTGCTCTGCACGGCACTGGCAGCTCTGGACAGAGGTTGAAGGATCCCAAAGCCCCATCCTGTCCCTCTCGCAGTGGGCCAGGAATGTCTCAGTGAGGTGGATTTTTTTCCTGGATCCCATTAAACTTCCATGTGCTTTCCCTGCATTCCTGCTCCCCTCCCACTGCCGCAGCTGCTGTCTCAGATCCTGGCCATGTTCTTGGTCACAGTCCCCTCCTCACCTGGTGAGATCATATATGGGTGCTCCACCTTTAGGAATTCAGAACAGGTGGGGTCTCCAGTGACCCCTGAGAGCTGCTGGAGGAGAGGGAAGGAGCAGGGAAAGATGGAGAGGAGGTTTAACAGGATGCAGAGGAGACTTGTTGGTCCCTTCTCACTGTCCTGGTCTGTGCCCTGCACTGGGGAGGTCCCTGCAGCTGAGGCATTGGGGACCTTCCCCTCGCAGCACAGCAGCTCCGATCCGTCAGCACCTTCATCTAATCACTTTATGTCTATGACTAACTACTAATGAGCTTTTAATTAATGAATACCATGGCTTGGGGGTGTTCTGGAGCGGGTGGGAGAAGAGGACTAGGTGGGTGCCATGCTCCCTGGGTGCTGCCAGGCCACCAGCACTGCACTCCCAGCATGATCTCAGGGAAGCTGGAGCACCCGACCTCACCAGTATGACCTCGCTGGTCTGACCTTAGCAGCCCTCACGGCAGCGGCTGCGCCTTGCCTGACCTGCAGCCCTCCTTGGCAGCAATTGCAAGCCTCAGCACCCAGCTTTGCCCCATGGGAGCAGGCTGCAGGGGCCTCGAGGATCCTGTTAGACAGCAGACACTGGGAGCCCCTCTGGCACCCAGCCCACCCGCGGCTGTGCACTGTGCCTCCACCGCAGGTCCATGGGCACTGCGTCATCCCTCTCTGGGAGAGGATGAGGGATGGGTCCTGGTGAGGAGCGCAGTACCAGGGGCTGGATTTCCCATTGTATCCCGTGGGTCAGGATCTGGACATGGCACTGGGGCAGCCCTGGGCAGGCAGCAGCTCTGACGTGTGCTCAGAGCTTTGTGCAGCCTGCACAGAACTCTTGGCACCTGGATGTGCCACAGCTGTGCCACCACCAGCCTGTGGCACCACACACTCGGGGCCTGAAGGGGCCGGGGCTCTGGGCAGCCCCAGATGGTGCAGTGTGTCTCAGAGGGGACCCGAGTTCTTTTAGCATTTCCCTGGGAGCTGATAGAACCACACTGGCTGCTGGTACATCCTGGATACCTGGAGCAACCAGATGTGCCCCACTGTCCCCAGCAGGTTCCCTTCATGGTTTGGGGGGTTCACGCCCATCAGCTGTTCCAGTGCAGGCTTTGCCCCTTGGCTCCAACACCAGAACAGTGGCCAAAACCACTCCTGTCCCAGTGCCATGTTGTTCTCCCTCTTCCAGAAAAAAAAACCAAGGAGGCCTCAAGGGTTCATTTAAAATAAATAAAAAACTGGGAATTGTGCTGATTTGAAGGAAAGGCAGTCCCATCCTGCACGGGGGAGCGCAGCGCCAGCCCAGCCCCGAAGGGCAGAGAGAGATGTGCTGAGAACTGCAGCCCTGTGCAACTTCTGCCTTTGATCGTATATCTCACACATGCCCTTTGCTTTCCCTCTGCTGATATTTATTAGGTTTAATTTTACTGGGACGTGGCTGTAAGTGAGACAGATGGAACGGGGTCTGTGCGCCTGGTGAACACATCTTAATTAAACAGATAAATAAACTTTCACTCCAGGAGGCTTCAGTTTTGGAGGGTCTCCTCCAGGACTGCAGCTCTGCGGGGCTGGGCAGCCCTGGCCAGGCATCCTGGGGCTGTGGCACAGTGTCCCTGGGAGCAGCAAGGTGAGGGAAGCCAGCCCAGGGGTGGCTGGGAACATGTTCCCCACTGGAGCGGACTGGGGTGCTGGTGTTGCCCTGCCATGCCAGAGTGCCCTGGGGCTCCGTGCTGCGGGGGGGCATCTCTGCAGCCATGGAAGTGTTGGTGCTGGTGCTGGCTGGAGGGGGAGAGGGGAGACTCACACCCAGCCCTCCTCAGCTCCCAGAGCCGGGCCCCCTTGGCTGCTGGCTCAGGGCAGTGCCAGCACTCGTGGTGCTGCCACGGGCCAGGAATGCCTTTGAGTCACCCTGGCCGGAGCCAGGCTCCGGCGGGGGCTGGCTGGGTTGGGAGGACGGGTGGATTACCTCATCCTGGAGCTGGCTCCTGCCTCACATGGCTTGCTTGGTTGGGCTCTGCCAGGCCAGCGTGCTGGGCAGTGCCCTGCCCTTGTCACCTCCAGGAGCTGCAGTGGAGCCAGACCAGCACGGGGCATTCCAGGCTGCCTGTCAGGCTGCCCAGGGTGCCCCTCACCCTGCACCAGGGTCTGTGCCATGCCTGGGTGCATGCAGGTGCCCCGGGGGCCCCTCTCCCCTCAGCTGCATGAGGGACTGTGGGAGGACCCACTGGTGCCTTAGGGAGCTGTCTCACATCCTGCCCCAGGTGCTGGAGCATGCAGGAGAGTGTGGCACTTGGGGCCAGGGGGCTTCCTAGGGAGGGGACCTGGGGGTGAGTGGGAGCGTGGGGTCTGAGCACTGTGGTGTGCCAGAGGGGCTGCTGCGTCTGTCATGGAGCTGGGTGGCAGGTGGGCATGGTGGGACACCCGTGCTCCTTGCAGGGAGCGGTGCCCAGGGTGCTGTTGGCAGCGGGTGGTGCTGCTGCGCCCTCTCAGCGCGTGCTTGGGGGGGTGATGGTGTTGACAGCCCTGGCATCCCCTCCCCAGTCTGGCACCTCGCGGTCGCTGTGGAGTGTGGTTCCTGTAGTCGCAGAGCTCCACAGGAAGGGCTGGCACTCCCTTGGCCCCAGACGCTGCTTCCTGAGGACAGCTCTTCCAAAGCTGTGTCCGGCAGGTTTTCCCTGGGGCTCGGGGCCGGCCATGCCATGTGCTGCTACTCTGAGTATCTGCCATAGAAAGGGGATCTGCTCTAAGTGTACCAGGACACTGCAGCAAGTCGCTCTGCCTGGGGATACGGTGGAAAATCCCAGCTCCAAAAAGGGCTGGTCTTGTGCTGGAGGCTCCGGCAGAGACAGAGCATCAGCAGCTGCTGGCACAGCCCTGCCTTTGTGCATCATATTTGGCCAAGATGGAAACTGAGTCGAGCCCAGGTTTTGTTTCCCACACGCCCCAGCAGAACGCCATCCTGGTGGCCTTGGCCGTGGCTCCGAAGCCCGGCATGGTGCAGTGCCAGGGTGTGGGGCACTGGGGAGGGACCCCTGTGCCAACACTGAGTTCTGGGGCGCCAAAGGGAGCCAGGGCTGCTGTGGGGCTGTGACGGGGGGAGGCGCGAGGTGGGACAGGCACCCAGGCGAGCACATGTGTGCGTCCACGCCGGTGTCCCTCACGGGCACCAGCACACAGGCTATTGCCATGGCAGCTGTGGCAGCGGTGTGTGTGGTGTGGATGCGTCAGGGCTGCTGGCAGCACCGCAGGCCCCTCAGAAACAACAGAATGCCTTTCGAGCTCTGCTGGGGCTGATCCCCAGCCTGCCAGCCGGTGTTCTGGGGGCAGAGGGTCCCCATCGCTGCGGGGAGCACAGGGCAGGCAGCACAGCAGGCTCACGGCACCCCATGGCACAGGGATCTCCGTGTGCGGGGCACCAACAGGCTGGCAGGGGTCACAGGGCCCTGCCTGGCGCTCCAGCCCCTGGGCACACGGGCAGTGGCGAGGCCGTGGCAGGTGGTGCCGTGGCTGCCGCCCTGCCCGTGGCGGTGCAGGCCCGTGGCGGTGCTGCCGTGGGGCCGTGGGGGTGTGAGCAGGAGCGTGTCGGGGCTGCTGCATGGCTCCCGTGTCCCCGCCAGCACGGCCACCCTGCCGCGGCGTCTGCCACCGCGTGCACGTGCCTGGCACTGTGTGCATGGGGGAGTCCCGTGGCGGCCCTGCCATCGCGGGCGCTGCGCGGCTCCGAGTGCCGCCTGCTCAGCACGACTGCCTGTGGCGCCCGTCTTGTGCCACTGAAAGTCCCGGTAAGACCCTCCTTCCCTGGGAGCCAGCACCGGGAGGGGAGGCAGCTCTGCCCACCCGCCCCATCTGGCCCGGCTGCTTCCCCAGCGCGCGGCCGCGGCAGCGAGAGCGGCGGGGCAGCCATCTGCGAGCGGCGGCGGAGGGGTTAAGTGCGGGATCAGCTGTTCTCATGTCATTACGGATTCTCTTCATTTTATACAGAGCTCTGTTTGATGTCTGAATGCACAGGGGACTCCCCCTCCTCCTCCAACTCCCACCCCTTTTATTTCGCTCCCAAGCCCTCTCTCCTTCCTCCTCCCCTTCCTTTCTCTCCCGCTCCGCTCTGGCTCACGCACACCCTTTGCAGACCGTGCGCTCAGTGCCAGTGTCTAATGGCCCTGAAGTGAAGAGCCGAGCGCTGCTCCGGCGGCGCGGCCGGCCTGCCACAGATGAACCCTCCTAACTAGCACCGAGGGGTCGGGAGGGACGGCGAGGAGGGGAGAGCCCGAGGGGCCAGCCGGGAAGACAAGGATAGCGGTGGATAGCAGTGTGCGGAAGAGGACGGACCCGCGAGCAGCTCCACGGCTACCTGTCGACACATGCTGTGCTCCATGGCTAACTCGGGCTGCCTCCTTGTCTCCAACTCAGGCATGCTTCCTCACTCTCTCCCCTGTCCTCCAGCCTTCCTCTACCTCCAACAGGTAAGCAACCCTCTCCAGGGGATTTTCTTGCTTTCCAGTTCACACGTGTTTCTGGCCGGTTCCCTCTTGGCGGAGGGTCAGAGCTTGACAGCTTCCTCCAGCCTCCCCACTCCAGCCCCGCGGCACCAGCTCCTCAGCTGCAGCTTTCGGGGGTGTCTCCGGTTTCCCGGTTGAGGTGGTGGGAGCACGGCTGGGGCTGGAGCAGAGCTGAGGCACGGGCAGTGCAGCAGGCAGAGCCGCCAGCGCGAGTCCAGAGCATCCCCGCCTCGGCACTGCTGCCACTTGGCGATGATGGATGCTCGGATAAAGGAACGAGGCTCCTGCGTGGCCTGCGCAGCCTCCGGGGAGAAGGGAAGGTGATGAGCCTGTGCATGCACACGCGTGTGCACATGTGTGTGTGTGATGTGGGGGAGTGTGTGCGCTGTCACATCGCGTGTGTCCGCAGCCAGGCCAGATTTGTCTTGCTGTCGCAGGAAGGTGCTGCAGAGGGACCAGGGGGGACACGGTGCTGGGTGAGCCCCAAGTTTGGGTGGCCCAGACAGAGGGTGCCAGGGCCACCACTTTGGTCCTTTGCCCTGGCCAGAATTTCGCTGTCCTGCGGGGCTGCCCTGATTCCTGCGCTGGACTCAGCGCCCCAGGTTTCAGGGCTTGTCATCCTGGGGGAAGTGCAGTTTGGGAGAAGCAGTGTCTTCTTCAAATGCCTCTTTGCTGCGTCGGAAATCCCGTCTCCCAGCCAGGAAGCCAGGCAAACCACTCCATTTGTGCTTTCAGGAGTTTAAAAATTCATGGCCTCCTCCCCGTGCCCTGCATGGCCGGCACAGCTCACCCGGCAGCGAGGACAGGCGGTGGTGCCAACCCTCTGTCCCAGCATGACGGGCTGTGGAGTGTGTTGTCCTTTGGGGTGTCCATGGCTGGTGTCCGAGGGAGCGTGGCTGTTGGTAGTGGGGATGGTGAGGCCCACGTTTGCTCTCCGTGGTGCGCGGGCGATGGGGCTGGTGCAGCCGGCGCTGGTTACGCGAGTGCGGGCACGGGGCGCGCAGGGGCTGCGGCAGGGGCTGCCAAGGCGGGGGTGTGATTTATTGCACCCTCCCGCGGGCAGAGCCCAGGGGGAGCCACGGCTATGCTGGGTTTCAGTCTTGGCTTCCCCGGGCTGCATCAAGGTCCCTGCGGCTGCTGCACCTCTGACACTGAGCAGAAACCATGCCTGAGCCCCCACCTGTCCTGGAGGGCAGTTCCTGTCCCTCTGAAGGGAGCACATGGATGCTTTGCACTGGCAGCCAGCACGGGGCCTGGAGCCTCTGTTGCAGCATGGGAGATGTTCCTCTCCGTCTGGGATCCCCTTATCCCTGGCCACACAGGGGGCTCAGCTGTGCCACTCTTTTGCCCTGCGGAGCACTCCAGCATGGATTGGCCGTGCTGCCTCCAGCCTGTGGTGACAGGAATGGCAGCATGGTGGGCAGATGAGGGCTCCTGATGCCCACAGGGCTGGGCAAAGCAGAGCGGGGCATCCCTGGGAAGCAGCAGCTTCCCAGATGTGTGGCTCTGCACTTGATATCTCCTGATTCCCCCATCACCCTGCCTGGTTTGATTTGACCATTGCATTCTTCATCTCTTTCTCCCTGCTCTCCCAGAAGCCTTCTGCTCCTTGGCAGCAGCTCTGGACTTGCGAGCCAGGAGGAGGGATTTATTACAAGATTTGGAGTTAGATTTTCACTCGGCTGATGAGCATGATGGAGGCAAAAATCTCCATCCTCTTCCTGGGGTTTGTCCCCTTCTGAGGTTCTGCATCCAGCGCTTGGGGACGGGTGTTTCCCAGTGTCTGCCACAACAAGGCATCAGGCAGAGGAATGTCACTGGCAGCTGTCATGTGGGACAGGGGCGCAGGGCATGTGCTGCTGCCAGGCCCCTTGTCCTGCCCAGCTGAGCAATGGGCCTGCCTGGTGCCTGCTTTAGTCCTGAACTTGCTCTGGACTTTGGACATGCCCACCTGTGCCAGCTGTACTGGAGGAGCCCACAGAGAGCAATGCTGTCACTGCTGTGGGCATGTGCCCACTGCAGAGCGGGCCCTGGCCAGCTGGCTCAGCTCAGCTCTGTGTGGCAGAGACACATGAGGGGGTTAAACCAACTCTCCAAAAGTTGATTGTGTTATGAGGTCTGAGGAGGAGCTTGGTTTTGACCCTCTGGATTACAGCTCCCTGTCCAGGTGTGGAGGTTTTTAATGGGACACCTGGGGTGGGCACATACCATGATCGTGACTGAGCCCCTGGATGGGAAATGAGTCTACTGGGCTGCCCAGGGGTTCAGTGGCTGGGAGGCTCCAGGGTCTGCACACACTAACTGCCCTCATCCCTTTGGACACGTGCTGTCCCCGCTGGGAGCTTGTGCCATGGGCTGGGTTTGTTCCCGAGGATGCTGCTTGTGTTTCGTAGCTCCTGGCCATGGTGCTTTCCACAGTGCCGGGATTTGAAAGAATGACCAAGAAATGAAGTTCTCAGCAAAACTTCAGTTCTCCCAGCACCAGGGAGAGCTCAGTAGTGCCAATGGTTCATCCAGGTGCTTATGGGTGTCCCACAGCTTGCTCTGCTCCGCTCCCCCTACGTGGCCACCCCAGCCCCGCCACCGGAGCCCTGGTCTGCAGCGTTCTGAGTGCTGCAGCCACGCTGCGTCCAGGAATTCCCCCGGCACTGACGTGCTCCAGGAGTGGGGGCCCGGAGGGCAGGGGGCTGCAGGAGGGGGGGTTGGTGCCCACAGCAGAGCAGCCTGTGCCAGCGGGAACGCAGCGTCCTTCGGTGGGGCCTGGCAGGGACATTTGGCTCTTGCTCAGCAAGGACCTGGATGCGGAGGGACACTTTGGTGGCTTCGTTTTGTTAACAGAGGAGTCTGTCACTGCTTAAAATGCATCTCTGCTGCCCTGAGTGAGCAGGTGATGGCTGCAGGATGGGTCTCAGTGCTGCCCCAGAACAGGCCCAGGCTCTGAGACTCAACATCAGTGCTCGACCCCAGCAGAGCCCTGGCGCAGCCCCGGCGCAGGCAGTGATGCATGTGCAGGTCTGGCCCCAGCTCAGGTTGATGTACAGGTGTGCTGAAACTGCCTGCAGTGCTGCCCCTGAGCTGCTGCTTGCTGGGAACATCCCTGGTGCCCACGGTCACACTGTGACACAGGAGCCTTGGCTGAGCAGTGCCCGGCCTGCTGGGAAACAGCCTCTGCAAATCCTGCTTGGAAAATTCCTTTCCAAAAGGATTGCTGCCAAGTTTAGCATGTTATATTTTTAGGGAGCAGGTCTATTCCAAGCAGCGTTGTCGTGTGTTGCAGCAGCGGGTTCATTTCAAACCGGATTTCTCCCCCTGCTTGCACATCGCACAGATACGAGACCTGGCACAGTGGCTTGCAGCTCTGGCCATGCTGTGGGAGCTGCCCTGCACAATGAGGATCGGCCTTAAAGCCACCAGAAATATTTTCTGCTTTTTTAATATATGTATATTGAAAACACTGACATTAATTTTAGCTTTGCAAAGCTGCTTTTCCCACAATAGCTGTGATTTTGGCCCACACTGCCTGGCAATGCTCTTTTTATAGGTATATTCCTATTTTAGTGCTATAGTGATGGGTGAATGAGTAGATTAAATTAGATTTAGTATCTGTCATTCTTTAAAGCATCACAGGCAGTCAGGGAGGGGGGGATGGTTAACAAAGAAAGGCTAATTAGGAGCGTGAGCGCAGGCTGCCCTGCCAGCTCCAATGCCCCTGGCCCCACAGCTGCCTCCGCTCAGGGACCAGCATCCAAATGGGAAAATGCTTTGGAAACCCAATTTTCCTGCACTGCCCCTGGGCCAGGATGGTTCCAGAGTCTGCAGCTAGGGCTGGGCAGGATGGTGGGTGCCAGACACCCCAGGCACCTCCATGAGATTCAAGGTCACTTGGCTCCCCAGCTGCTCTCCCCATGAGGACAGAGACTCCTGTGCATGGAGACCCTGTGCCTGTGGAATAATAGACTTCATGGAGGAGGTGGGGGCACCAAGGGGCACTGCAGCCCCTCCAGGAAGGGTGTTAATCCCTTTGGCACAGCTGGTTTTGGCAGGCAGGTGTGGGGCTGGGTGCCGGGAGGGTATGGGGAGCCCTGGGAAAGTGCCAGTGTTGGGAAGGCCGGGAAGGGCACACGGGCACAGAAGGGAACCAAATGTTCAAGGAAGGAGCTGGATCTTCCCAGTGCCAGTGTGAGCCTGGCAGAGTGTGGCCAGGGGCTCTGCAGTCCCGGCCTTGCCGTGGTTACTGGCCCAGTGATGTGCCTGGGCCACTGAGCAGGCTGGGAGCTGTGGTCTGCCGCAGGGTTCGCTCCTCTGCTGCCCCTGGGCAACACTGGCAGGGCTGCAGCCTGTGCCACCTCCCGCAGTGCTCCTGCGGCCAGCGAGGACCAGGTGTCCCCCCTCACTGCAGAGCAGGTGACAGGGTTTGTGGTGGCCGCCGCAGGACAGGCATCCTGTGGTGCTGCGGGCATTGCCGTCCGGGGGGCAGGTGCAGTTCCCAAATCCCATACCAGCACTGCTGTGTCCAGCCAGTGTCCCACCCCCGGGCTCTGGTGCAGGCTGGTGCTGCCAGGGAAGCCGGCAGGCGGGCAGCTGTCAGGGTAAGCAACTGCAGAGCCTGATGAGGGCTGTGTTTTCCGGCATATTCCTGTCCCCATCTTTTCACCCAGGCTGGCTGGGTCGTGTCTGGGGACACACTGTGCTGGTGGAAGCAGAGCCTCGGGGTCTGAACCATGAGCCAGGGCCATGCTGGCTGTATCCCCACTCCAGCTGCCTGGCAGGACACACAGGTACCGTCTGTACCCACTCATTCCTTGACAGCAGGGCCAGTTGGGGTGTGTGGCTAAAGCCCCTGTTACACATCCCCAGGGAGGGAATTAGGGGAAGGACATGTGGGTCCTGCTCTGGTGCAGGGTCAGAGAGCCAGGGATGAGCTGAGCCCTGGCTCCAGGGTGGAGTTGCCAGGGTGAGCTGAGCCCTGATTCTGCACTGGGGTCCCCAAGGGGAGCAGCAGGGGGACCATCCCTGTGCAGGCCTGAAGGCACTGACCGTAGAGGGGAGCAGCCCCAGGCTGTGGGATCCCACATCTGTCTCCCCATCCCTGGCTGCGCCCACTCAGCATCTCCCACCACAGGTCCGGCCGCAGCCTTCAAACAGGTCCTGTGAAAAATCAAAACTGGGGAGAGAAGAGTGGGAGCAGGAGACAGTGGCAGCTTATTTGTGATCTGCATTGTGTGGGGAGCTCTTAATTAGAGGTAATTAGACTAATTAACTTGCAAATGAGAAACTCGTCTTTTTCTCCTTTTCTTTCACAAGAAAAAATAGAGAAGAGGAACAACAAGATAAATATTGAGGCTAATTACTTTGTACCTGCCGCAGAGCTCCTCCAGCCCGTGGGTGCTCCTCTCCCCATGCGCCCAGCGTGGGGTGATGTCCCTGTCCGGGTGTCCTGCCGTGCCTGTTCCCACTCAGCGCTGGTCCCACTGCAGGGCACAGGTGCCCATGTCCCTGTGGGCCCTGCTGGCAGTGAGGGACCACCCGGCACCCCCCGTGCCCTCGGCAAGGATGCAGCCAGCGTGTGTCCGGGAGCCAGTGGGGCCAGTGGCCTCCACAGCATCCACCTTTGCCGGCGCACAGTTGGCTAAGCCCCGGCGACAGCCAGTGCCACGGAGAGCTTGGCACCAGTATTGTACCCAGCACCCTCCCCACCAAACCCATCCTGGCCACCCCAGGACCGGAGCAGGGGTGTCCCCTCTGCAGCACCGCGAGGTCCCAGCTGTGTTCCAGCTCTTCCCTCACAGCGTCTCTGGTTTCCCCTCGCTCTGTGCCGCACACCCTGGGGGCTCTGTTAGCACAACCCGGTTCAAATGTCTGATTAGTCTTTAGGAGATCGAGGGGTCAATTTTCCACAGCTCCTTCCTCTCCATTTAACTAATTTAACTGCGCGATTGTTACAAATTTCATTTTATTATAGCGCTGCTTCTCAGTCCAATTGAATTACCAAAATCTCATTTTCTCAGAAGTGCTGAATATGTAATTAGAGGAAAAATTATGCTCCTGGCTGCCTATTAGAGAGGGCTGCATGTGAGCACTGTCCGGGCAAACACATGGGTCCATGATGCCCTGAGTGCCCACACTGGCCATGCAAGCAAGTGCCACACGTGGGTGTGCCAGAACCCCAGCGCAGTGACAGTGGTGTGGCAGGGGCAGGGGCCTGCGTGGACCACCCTGTGGGTGGGTTCTGGGGTGCTCCCAGCCCTTGCCAACAGGGGCACAGCAGCGGCCCCCAGGACCGCTGGAGCAGCAGAGAGGTCAGCCTGGGGTGCTGAGCTGTGTGGTGTGTGGGCACCTGCATCCAGCACTCTGGTGCCTGTAGGGCTCAGGAAGAGCAGGTAGACCAGGTGGACGCTGCCAAGGACTGAGATCCTCTCCAGCCCGTCCCTGGCACAGCTGAGCTTGTGCCTCATGTGCCACCTGTCCCAACACTTCAGTGGCCACTGGAGACTCAGCACTGCTGGGAATCCTGGCCGGCACTGCCTACACCAGATCTGGCCTGCTCCGGGGTGCCTGGAGGCAGAGCTGTGCCAGGCACACCACCTGCGCTGCTGGTGATGCCGGGGGCTACTGGGGTGAGCCCTGGCCCCACCGGCAGTGCTGGGCCCTGGTCAGGAGGGAGCAGAGCTCCGTTCCTCCCACTGCTGTGCCTGATGCTGCCGTGTCTCCGGTGGTAACGCCGCCGTCGATCCCTCCCGATGCAATGGCACAGGTACCTGTGAGCTGTGAGCTGTGGGCCGCACAGGGAGGGGGTGGCCGGGAGACCCCCCAAGCACCCCCGTCTCGCCTCAGTTACACAACATTATCATTTCATAATACTCTGAAATATACATGAAGTTGGCTGAATGCAGATGAAATTGCACCATTTACTTCATGAATATTTCATGCAGCCTCAGCTCCGAAGTTTCCAGCTGGCAGAGCTAGGAGCTGGGGCCGGACCGTGGCCCGCCTGCCCTGCACTGGAGGTGACGGGGACACGTGCACAGGTGTGTGTCTGGGCCAGCATCTCATTTCGTCCCCACTCCTGATGTCACATGGCTGCCACTGCTGTATCCTTCCTGCCCAGGCTCCTGTGGACAGAGGGGCAGCTCCACCCCTGACTCTGTTGGCGGGGACTCAGAAGGGCCAAGGACAGGAGCAGGGAAGGGGGGTGGAAGGTGCTGGGACTGTGTGTAGCAGCCCAGAAAAATAGTGTTTACCATGCCAGCGGGCTGCCCTGCTCCCCCCCACTCCTCCTCTCCATGCTGCCCCTCGGGTCCCACCTGGCCTCACCAGCCCTGCTGCTCTCTGCAGTGCCACCTTCCCACCGGAGCATCCCTGGCAGATGCCATTACCCTCTTCTCACCCCTCCCTGCACCTCGGTGGTGAAGACATCCAGTGTGGTGGCTGCTGCTGGTCCCTGCAGCTCCTCACTCCTTCACTGCTCCTTCCCGGGGGTCCTTCCCTGTCATCCCACCCAGCTTTCTGTGCGGTCTGGCCCCTCTCTGGAGGGAAGTGATCTGCCACCTCCTCCCACTGTCCCCACGGTGGGCAGGGCTCGTTCCTCGCGGCGCCAAGGCTGTCCCCATGGTGAGCACGCTGACCCCACTCGCCCGCAGCGGGAGGCTCCATGGCCGGTGCCTGCGCTGGGCCGGGTGCTGCTTTGTATGGATGGCGCAGCATTTGGGGTAATGAAATATTCACAGGTCAGTGGTTCCGTGAGAAATGACGGGGATCAGTCAATTCCTTTTCAGGGAGTAATTTTCTTCCCCTTCACGGCCTCTGTTCCATGTTGACAGTCATTAGCATGAACGAGCCGCTGGGTCGAAGCGGGCACGTTGTGGCTGTCACGCAGATGAGCCACGCTGGGCACGGTGATGACGGGAGCCCAGGGTGCATGGGGGGCACCTGGGGCCATGCCAGGAGCCTCCTGCATCCATCGGGTCATTTGCCGAGCCCATTTCTGCTGCCCAGCACAGCATGGCAGTGCTACACTGGGTCAGTGGGCACGGGGGTAGATGGTCCCATTGGCCTCCCTGGCTGCTGCTTACTCGTGTCCTGCTGGTGGGCACAGGCCCACCGGGGACCTTGGGAATTGCTCAGCATCCTTCCCTGCAGTGACCTCAGGCTGCCTTGTGATGTGGCAAGGGGATGCCCTGGCTTCAGTGAGTGGGCAGGAGCCACTCCAGGTCACAGCAATGTGCTTTCTGCCTGCCCTCCCTGCCTGCCCTGCCTGTAGGAGGTGCCCACTAAGGCTCTGCAACTTGCAGGAACACCCAGGGGGTCTCTGCGTGTGCTGTGGTGGGGGTAGGACCTTGGTCCCTTTTTCCCCCTGACTGGTGTCTGGTTCCCAGCGGGAGGAGTGGAACAGCCACCAGCAGTGGGGACCACGGTGAAGTTGGGGAGGTGTGTGGTGACAGGACTGTGTCCCCTCTCCAGCTGCTCCAGGGCTCCACTGGCTTCAAGCCCAGCTGCACAGGGCTGGGTGGTGCCGTGATAAAGCAGGGTCAGCCGTGACTGATGAGTGCCATGCCATGGCCGGGCAGTGTCATGCTGTGACTGGGCAATGGTGTGCCATGCTGCCCCTGTGCCTTCAACACTGCGGAGAGCAGGCAGGGCCCAGCTGCAGGCTGGGCTGGCTGGTGGGAGTTGCATGGGCTGGAGATGGGAGTGGGGCCCAGCCAAAGCAACAGGATGGCCATGAGGCTTTAGAGGGAATTAGAAACGTCTGTGGCTCCCACAGCTGCAGTGGCAGGAGGGGATGGGTGCTGGTGAGTGGCCAACAACCCAGGGCACTCACATATGGCACCATCACACTGTGCTGGCAGGATGCCTGTCAGGGACAAGGTTTGGTGGCCCATCTGAGGGTGCTCGTGGCCGGTGGGTGCCCTGTTGTTAGCACAGGGCTCTACACTCAGCCAGTTGCTCCAACCCATCCTCTGGGGCTGGGGGTTCCTGGGGTGTTCTTTAAAAGGAGCAAATGTGGGAAACGGCATCGTCAGCCCCGAGCTGACAGGCACAATCACCAAAGTGCGGCGTCGGCAGGAACTGGCCCCCCACACTAAATGACTTGAAAGGAAATGGCCTGGATTGTGCTGAGGAGGCAGAGTGCGGGGGGAGAAAGCAAGTGGAGCAAACAAAAAAACTTCATTAATTAAAGAAACTCATTAATGAGGGACATTTAATCAGCTAAAGATGATATCTACCCCCTGCCTGCTGCAGCAGCCGCTCCGCAGACCTGGTGGTGCAGGACTGAGCCATGGGCAGGGCAGGGGACACCACGCAAGGGATGCCAGGCAAGGGACACTGGACAGGGGACACCACGCAGGGGACAGTGCGCAGGGGAAACCATGCAGGGGAGCTTGGGCTCCCCGTCCCGGCCTCTCCAGTGCCTTCTCTGGAGCTGTGGTGTTTCAGCACCGGGCTGTGCCACAGTCCTGCCAGTACCTACCCAAGGATGTGGGCAGTGGAGGCGGTGGGCTACTTGTGTCCCCTATGCCATCTTAAATGCCACTGGCCTTGCTCCAGGCTTGGGCACTGCACTGATCGTTTGAAATGAGGCCAAGAGCTATTAATGATCAGAATTTCTTTTATTGCAAGTGCCAAAAACACCATGCGGGAGCGTTCCCGTGCCCCGGGAAGAACAGGCACTGCGGGAGCGAGGGTTGTCTGTCAGAGCCCCTGTCCCCAACACCCACCACAGGGCCCCCACATGGCCAGGCACACCAAGCTTGGAGCACCCAGGCTGCCTCTCCTGGGCTGTAGAGGTGGGTTTCCCAGGACCCCTGGGTGCTCAGTGCAGGGAGGGACCCTCGCTGCCCAGGGCTGCCCAGGGTACCTGGGCATGTTCCAGTACTGTGGGCAGCGTGGGGCACCGAGCTGAGCAGTGGCTGTTTCTCCATCATGTGAGCAAGCATCACACAGCCAAACCCATCAGCAACCCCTCCCCCGTGGAACCCTTGTCCCAGCCCCCTCCCTGATGGAGCAGCTCTGTCCCCAGTGGGGTGGGCTGGGCACTGGGGGTGGGCAGGAGGTGCTGGGAGCCATGGATTTGTGTCTGCAGCACCCACAGTCCCAGTGCTGTGAGATGCAACCAGGGGAACCTAATGGTCCCTGAATGAAATAATACCTGGGCTGAGAGGCACTGCGACAGCCCTAATTAATAACTGATACGAACGTGGCTGTCGAGACAGGCTGATGTGGGGCCAGCAGGGCCCAAGATCTGGGCAGGTCAGGACAGTCCCTGCCCTGGTGCCCATCTGCGTCCCCCTGCCCCCGGCATCCCGGTCCTGCATGGTGGCGGCTGATCCTGGCCCTTGTGACAGCAAGGACGAGTGTCGAGTGGGCAGCAGGCAGGAGGGCTGTGGGTTGCTTCTGGCTCCGTGCATGCAGGCAGGGAGAGACAGGTGCTGGGAATGCAGCAGGGAGGGACAGGCACAGAAGGTGTGACCGCTGTGACTGTCAGTGTCTGCCCACTCCGTGGAGCAGGGCTGGGTGCTGAGCCCCTTCTGAGCGCAGGATGGAACCCCCTGGCCTGCTAGGTGGGATTAACCCCTGCGGTGTGGCAGGAGTGACTCTGGCACCACCAGAGTGGGCTCAGCACCCCAGCGGGGCAGCCCCGGCCGTGCTGGCAGGTGCGTCAGGCTGGCGAGTCCCCGAGCAGCTGAGTCAGCATGGGCAGGCACTGCCGGTGCTGCCGATGACTTGCAGATCTGCAGCAGGGCTATTCCCACTGGGTTTCCTTGTGTCTCCGGCACCACAGCCCTGCGGACTGGGGATGGCGGCTGCCAGCCGCCCCCTTCTGCAACCCTCCACCATCCCCCAGCAACATAAATTGGCAACACACACAATTAAGGAGCTTGTCTCCGCAGGGTGAGCCGCAGATGGATTTCATGGGCGAGAGGCTGCTGCCGCACACTGTAAAGCATCTGTGGGGTTGTGGGCGCTGCCCTGCGTGGTCTCGGGGCTGCCAGTGGGGTGTGCAGCCACACGCCGTGGTGGGCGCCACGTGCGGTGCGTGTGAGAGGGGGAGTGCCCACGGGTGCACACTGGGCTGTGGGGATGGGCCGTGGGGCACTGGGTGAGTGGTGAGCGGGAGAGGCACAGGCTGACAGCCCCTGCTGCACCCCCAGCCTCACACAAACACCCCACAGTGCTCGGCCCTTGGCGTGGGCGCAGCTCACCCCATTTGACCGGAGCAGCCAGGCCGGCTGCGTTAGAGTAAAGGGCCTAATCAAATATTTAACAGTTAATTGATCCCTCTATGGTGTTTACCAAGGGACCATCAGCATCACTCCCTGGCTCCCCTCCCTGCCTGCCCAGCCCTGCTCCCCTTTGCTGCCACCACTGGCACTGGGACACGAGGGTCACTGCCTGCAGGTGCCACCGCTGTGCAGCCCCCGGAGCAGTGCTGACAGCCAGGCTCTGCTTTGCCCCATGTTTGGTTTCAAAATGGGCTCTGTCTGGGTCTCCCTCCCCAAGGACAGAGATGTGCCGGCTTCAGGAGTTAAACCCCCCAAGGGAATGCCCATCCTCCTCCCCAGGCCCCAGTGCAGCGGGAGAGGATCAGGACTCAGCTGCCAGAAACACAACCCCAGAGCCGCTGCAGCATGGGGACAGACCAGGGTTCGGAGGCACTGCGATGTTGGGGGTTGGGGGGGCCTGGGGCTGGCTGCGAGGACCAGGACCCCATCCCGGGGCAGGTGGCAGCCCAGGCACCCCGGGTGTGCCAGCGGCTAAGGGGAACGGTGCCACTCTCTCGGCAGGGTAACCAGGACGCCACGGCTCCGCCGGACGCGATGGCTCAGCCCTACCCCCCGGCCCAGTACCCCCCGCCCCCCCAGAACGGGATCCCCGCAGAGTACGCGCCGCCACATCCGCACCCCACGCAGGACTACTCGGGGCAGAGCACAGTACCAGAGCACACCATGACCCTCTACACACCAGCACAGAGCCACGCCGAGCAGCCAGGCACTGACGCCAGCACACAGTCCATAGCAGGGACGCAGACGGTACCGGTAAGGCAGCAGGGCGGGCAGGGGCTGTGCGTGGGCTGAGGGCCTTGCCAGAGCGTCCAGGAGGGCGCTGGGGCAGTGGTGCTGCCTGGCCGCAGTCCCACGGGGCACTGCGCTGGGTGCCCCCATCGCTCCCCCTCGCAGCCCCCCCATCTTTTCTAATCACTTGTAATCCTCCTGCTTGGCTCTTGTCCACCAGATCATGGCAATTAGAGGGCTGGAACACAGCACTGGGAAAGTGCTGAGCTCGGCATTTGGCAGTTCTTCCACACAGCCCCCCATGCAGTGTCTGTACCCCCACCCCAAGCACCCCCACAGCCCCACCATCATCCCTCTCGACTCACCAGAGTGGAGGGACACCCATGAGGTTCTGCCTGGGGCTTGGGGAATGCAAGACCCAGGGCATCCCTGGGGATAGGCAGGGCCAAGCACATGGCAGGGGGACATTCCCTG
Organism: Grallaria varia; assembly: GCA_013396735.1. Lineage (NCBI taxonomy): Eukaryota > Metazoa > Chordata > Aves > Passeriformes > Formicariidae > Grallaria > Grallaria varia. The sequence continues at coordinate 165,347 of VWZG01011484.1, forward strand.
GGACCAGAACCCCGCTGGGGACATGAGCCTGACGTGGCCAGGACTGATGGTGGTGGTGCCTCCCACAGCAGACAGATGAGGCGGCACAGACAGACAGCCAGCAGCTACATTCCTCAGACAACACAGACAAGCAGCAGCCTAAGAGGTTACACGTCTCCAACATCCCCTTCCGATTCCGGGACCCCGACCTGCGGCAAATGTTTGGGGTGAGTCCAGCCCCATCCAGCCACCGTGGCATCTGCTTCCTGCTCAGTGCTGCCCTGTGGCACCACTGGGACACTGACACTGTCACCTTCCAAAGGCCCATCCTGTGTGTGGAGCAGGGGTGACATAGAGCTCTTGTCCTTACTGTCCCCTTCCCAGCCCTCATTAGGACTCAGAGCAGTGCTGGCTAATGAGATTTTGGGTGATGCTCCCAAAGTCCTGGCAGAGTGGGAGCCATGGGAGGGACAAGGGCTCTCCGCTGCATGGCCCAAGGGTCCCCAAGTCTGGCCCCCAAGGCAGCCCCCAGCCCATTCCTGGCACAGAGCCCCATGCCAGCAGTGCTGGGTGTGGGACTGGGGGCTCTACAGGCACTCACCCTTCTGCTCTCTCTGCTTGCAGCAATTTGGGAAGATCCTGGATGTGGAGATCATTTTCAATGAGCGGGGCTCCAAGGTGGGTGCTGCCCACAGCTAGCACCATATGGCAAGTCATGGGGAGGGGTTCAGTGGCGCTGGGTTGCCTGGCAGCTCTCCCCTCCTCTCCTGCCCCATGGGACCCTGGCATGGAATACCCTTTCTCGGAGTAGCCCCTGCACTGACTGGGGGTCCGTAAAGGTCTCTGAGTCCCAGTACTGGAGGGAGGGAAGGGCTTGCTCTGCCCTCCCACAGGCAGCTCGTATCCCTCTGTGTCTGGATGTCTCTGTTGTATCTTGCCCATTTTCTGTGCCCCTCTCCCAGACTCTTCTCCCAGCTTGTGAGCGATGCTGGGGCCTCAGCCGGGACCCCCAGCCCCCACGGGGACCCCAGCCCAGGCTCTCCATCTCTGCACTGCGGCAGCCTCACCTTCTGCGCCAGCTCTCCTGATTCACCCCCTCTCTCTCTCTGTCCCCGCACCCTCTCTCTATTTCTCTCTCTCTGTCTCTTTCTTTCTCCTTTTCTCCTCTGCTCACAGGGTTTTGGGTTTGTAACTTTTGAAACTAGCACAGATGCCGACCGGGCACGGGAGAAGCTGAATGGCACCATCGTAGAGGGCCGGAAGATTGAGGTGCTCAGATAAGTGTGCTAGTGCCGTGCCCTGCCTGCGTGTGCGTGTCCCCCGCCCGGGCTGCAGGATGCTTGAGGGCAGCTCTGGGTCCTGGGTGCCCCAGGGGAGCTGTGCCCGGCGCGTGCATGTGTCCCTGAATGTGGCACAGGAGCATGTGTGCCGGCTGCCAGGAAGGTCCTTGCTTGGCACAAGGAGCGTCCAACCCAAAGGAACCTCCCACCCACATGCAAGGAGAGCCAGGGTGTCAGCTGGGGCTGTATTCTGCCTGCTATGGAGGGGTCCAGTGAACTGCCCCACCTACAGCCCTGCGCCTGCCACGCAGCTGCCCCACTCTCTGCAGGGAGTTTTGGGGCTCTGCCCCATGTGCCATTCCCACCTGTCCTGTGCTAGGAGGAGGATCCACTCAGGGCTCTGCACCCACAGTGCTGGAGGCTGCCCATCCCTGGAGGCTTTGATTTCTTCAAGCTCTGCCCATTCGTCAGCAGCTCCTCGCTGCAGTGGGAAGCAGGGTGGCACATGGCAGACGGAACGGGACAGAATGTCCCAGCAGTGCTGAGAGCAGGGAAGGAGCTTGTCAGGGCACAGCAATGTCCCATGGACAGGGAAAATGATGGTCCAACAAAGCTGGGCAGGAGGTCGGGTGCGGCACATCGGGGTTCAGCCTGAGCATGGCACTGCAGCACTCGGGGCACCAGCCACCAGCCTGACCCATGCTCGTGGCTGGAGCCAGGAGGCCTGGCCTGGCTGGGGGTGTGGACAGGTCTGTGTACAGTGGGGCAGGTGTGGGCAGAGACTTGTCTCATGACACCTCTGGTGCAGCCAGCATCCTTTGCTCCGGCACCTGAAGCAGCAGCGACATGCGCCGAGCACAGCCGAGCAGGCCCTGGACCACAGCCTCGCCAGCCCCACCGCCCACAGGCACTGAGCCCCTGTCCCTCTCTCTTCAGGTGAACAACGCCACAGCCCGCGTCATGACCAACAAGAAGGTGGCCAATCCCTACACCAATGGTAAGGGCCAGCATCCAGATAGCAGGGGCTGCAGTGGGCAGGGGCATCCCCAGGGGCATGTCCTGTCCAGCTGCCATGGAGCTCTGGCAGTGAACATCCTCCACACCTGTGGAGAGCAGCCACCCCTGCTCAGTGCAGGCATGCGATCCCCCCGTGCCTTCCTCCTGTCCCAGGATGGGGCTGTGCCATGGGGGCAGTGCCCTGTCCTCACGAGCTCTCCCTGCCCACAGGCTGGAAGCTGAACCCGGTGGTGGGAGCAGTCTATGGCCCTGAATTCTACGCAGGTAATACAGGATTGCAGCCATCCCTGCTACAGGTCCCCCCCCAAAGTCAGCTCCACACGGTGTCCAACCCTGCCACTGCTCTGCACAGCGAGCAGCCCCCGGTCCCTCTCCCTGTCCTGTGCCTCTGTCTGGACAGCTCACAGCTCCCCCCATCCCATCCCCTTGCCCAGTATCCCTGTGGGGCTGTGTTCCTGAGAGGCCGGGGGTACAGAGGTGGGCTCTATCATGGATACCCCACGGTGGCTGCGCAGACCTGCTGTGGAGAGCCCACATGTCCTCTCCCTTCTGCAGTAACAGGGTTCCCGTACCCCACCACGGGGACAGCCGTGGCCTACCGAGGGGCTCACCTGCGGGGACGGGGACGTGCCGTCTACAACACCTTCCGAGCTGCGCCGCCACCGCCGCCCATCCCCACCTACGGCGCGTGAGTAGCCATGGCGGGGGCCCTGCTCGGGGCGGGGGGCACGTCCTGCCACACTGCTCCGGGGCGCCATCAGCACCGCCAGGCTCTCACACGTGGGGTGCAGGCTGCAGCTCCCACAGCACTTGCCTGGCCACGGACTCTGTGCAGCCCCCAGGCTGCTGCCCTCCGGGTGACCCAGGCACTCACCAGCCTCCTGTGCCCCAGGACACAGGATGTTACTCCACTCAGGATGGTTGGTTTAGTGGCAACTCTCTCCCGGCACATGCGGCTGTGCTGATGTTGGGCACAGACATGGCCATGGCCATCTGCAGTTGTTCAGCTGCTCCCAGCAGTCATCGTGCCACAGTCTCCTCCACCCCTGTAGCATCCCGTGCCTTGGGCCATGCCCTCTGCCTGTCCCCAAGTCCCTGCCCAGAGTCCCAGCATGGACATGTCCTTGGAGGCCAGCACCTTGCCCCTCGGGTGCACTGGTGAGGCTGCTCCCCTCATTCACCGCCCTCACTCTGCTGCCCTGGTCTGGTGACAATGGTTGGGCTCTGACGCCTCCACCTCATTTCCAGGGTCGTCTACCAGGATGGGTTCTATGGAGCTGAGATCTACGTAAGTGAACTGTGCCCAGGGCTGGGTCGTGACAGGGACGGTGGGGCAGACACCACTGGGCATCTCTGCGATGGGCTCTGCCCCAGCCAGCCCCTTTTCCTGGGAGGCAGCCAGAGCATGAACAGAGTGTGGCTCCTCCAGAGCGGTCTGGGTGGCACTGCACAGGGTCCTGTGCCCTGTCCCATGCCCCTGCCAGTCCCCTTGCAGGGCTGGCACCACGTGGGATTTATGGCGTCAGTGCCTTACACCCGCGTTTAACCGCCGTGTCTGAGGAGCCGGCGGCAATATTTCAGGCGGGCGCTGAAGGATTTATCTAACATGACACCTCATTAAAGCGAGTGGGGAGGTGACATTCTCTCCTCTGGAAATTTAATTTTTTAAGGTTAATGTTTGTGAAAGCCCCTGGGGAATGGTAATGAGGCTGGTGCGTGCCCAGTGGCACCAGCACTGGCTCCCCACGGGCCTCACTGCTGCTCTGTGCAGTGCAGTGGGGCACTCCGCTGCCCCCTCTCCAGTCCCCCCACCGTGGGTGCTGCCCCCTGACCAGTCTCTCCTCCCTGCAGGGGGGCTATGCTGCCTACAGGTACGCCCAGCCTGCAGCGGCAGCGGCAGCGTACAGCGACAGGTAAGCACCACAGCATGGCGGGCGTCGCACTGTGGGGGGAACTCTGTGTCACCCTGCACTGCCCACTCTGCTTTTGTGTGCTGCATGGTGGGGACAGTCAGGCATGGGGAGGGTGTCCTGCCAGCTGGGACCCCTGTGCTTCCCTGGGGGCTGGGGCTGGAAAGGGCTGGCCCCACTGCAGAGGGGAGCATGGGGGATCCCAGGCACAGCTGGGCCAGGGGAGCTCCAAGGGGAGCCAGGACTCTGACTGTTGTCACTAACAGCCACTGCTGTGTTTGCTCCTAGTTACGGCAGAGTGTATGCAGCAGCAGACCCCTACCACCACACCATCGGCCCTGCCGCCACGTACAGCATTGGCACCATGGTAAGAGCAGCCCCTCGGCCTTCCTCTGCTTCCCGGGGGGCTGCAGCCAGCCCGGGGAGGGGCCAGCATGGCAGCTGGGGAGCCTGTGGGGCACGGGGCACCCCTGCACGCAGGGACTGTGGGAGGGGAGCGGGCACTGCACAGCCCCTGCCTGGCTCTGTCTGCAGGAGAGGAGACTCCCACCCCACACCTCTGCTCCACATACCCTGCACAGTCCTGACCACACACTCCACTTCCTGAGGGCTCAGCTGCCCCCCATGCCAGCTGTCTGGTCAGTGTCCCAGGACCCTGCCTGGGGTCCGGGACCCCTTCTCTCATCCCAGTGCAGGGCAGTGTCCCCAGGCCCCCACGCGCACACACACAGGGCCATGCTCCATGGCTCTTGGCTAGCTCTGACAGCATCAAAGATGAAAAATCTCACTAATGGGCGGGATCTCAAAGCCAACCCACCTTTTTATGCATTTTTTTACTCCCTTGGCACCCCCAGCCCCGGGCAGCCACATCCCGGGGGGTTCCAGCCCAGTGCCACAGCAGGGATGGGGATGGGCTTCTCAGTGGGCATGGCATGAGGTGCCATGGCTGGGGGCACATGGCAGCCCCTGGTCCCATGGCCACCACAGAGCCTGGGCAACACTGGGCACCCTGGCCTTGCCCACTCCTCATGTCCCAAGAAAAGTGGCAATTTGTTATCAGTTGAAAGAGGTAAAAGAAAATAAAAAAGGAAAGAAGGGAAGATCTGGGCTTTGCCTCTCTCCAAATACTGATTGGCTTTTTTTCATCTTTGATGTTGCAGGCTAGTCTATACCGAGGAGGGTACAGCCGCTTCACTCCCTACTAGCAAGACAGACCCAGCCCCCCACCACTGCCCCAGATGCTCACTAGCACCAAACCAAACCAGGCAGACAGAGCCGAGGCCGAGCCTGCGGAGGACCCGCGGGTGCTGCCTGGGTGGCCGGGACTGGCGCTGGGCTCCGTGGGGCCGCAGCACCCCACACCTGTAGGGTTACCTCAGCTGCTCTGTCCTGCCACCACGCACCTCTCCTGCACTGCCTGCCCACCCCGGGGACCGTGGGGAATGGGGCCAGCCCTCGGCCCCAGTGGCACCCATTCCCAGAGCCGGGGTGCAGGGTGCCCCCACGGGCTGAGGTGCAGAGGGCTTGTCCCCCTGTGAGGCAGGAGGGGATGCTCAGCCCACAGGGATGCTCAGCCCACAGGGATGCTTGGCCCAAGGTGCTGGGGCACAGGAACAGCAGCTCCCAAGCAGGCCCTCTGCCCCCATACAAGAGAGAGGAGCCGGTGGGGGCTGCTGCCAGCCCTGGAGACAAATGGGGTTTGGGCAGGTGCAGGACTCCAGGGCAGCCCCCCGGGCAATAGCACTTCTCTGGGCTGACCGTGCTGTTCTGCAGAGCTGAGTGCATCAGGCTGGGCTGGCTGTGTGGGCTTGGGGTGCAGTGTGGGGCTCAGGGGGCCGGGTTGGTGTCTGTGTCCCCCCTGGCCAGTGGCTCAGCCAGGCTGCTCCAGCAAAAGACCTGCCTCTCTTGTTTCTGTTGTAGTGAACCCACGGCTGTTTCCTTCTGGGACCAGGAAGGGCAAAAAAAATACACACACACAAACAAAAAACTCCAAAACAAAAAAATTCAAAGCAAAGCAACAAAAAAAGAAAAACAAAGCCAAGCGGCAGCAGCCAAGTGAGTCCCAAACTGTCCACACGCACCGAGCGAGCGAGTCCCGGAGGAGCCGTGGTGAGCACCAGCGGCCGGACGCGCCGGAGGGACCCCCTGCGCCCCAGCCCGCAGCCGGGCAGGGAGGGAGCCGGCACGGGGGTCCGGGGGGCCCGGGGGGCCCTCCCCGCCCAGGCACAGGGCCTGGGCACCACGTCTTCCTTCCCCAGTGTGGCAGCGCTGGGGGTGCCGGCGGAGCGCTGCGCCCCTGCCCGGCTCGGGGCACCGGGGCACAGGGTGGGCACCCAGCTTCGTGCCGCCCGAGCCCCGGTGCCGCGGCCATCGGCGTGTCCAGTGAGCGAGGCCTCGGCTCCAGCACGGACCTGGGGCGGCGGCGCAGCCGCGGTGCTGAGGCGTTGCAGGGGACGAGCCTCTGCCTTTTAAAGGGAATTTTTGTTAAGAGGAGTTTGCAACTCGCTTGCGACCCCTTCCCCTCCCTCCATCCCTGACACCCCGCGCTCTCACCCCGCCCGGCAGAGCCCTGACCAGCGCCAGGCCAGGGACTGCCCCGACCCTGCTCCTGCTCCCCAGGCAGGTCATGCTCACAGCCACCTGTCCCTGCCGAGGCAGTGCAGCCCCCCAGCCCTGGGCGTGGGGTCTCAGCTGCTGCATCACCCGCGGGGACCTGCGCGAGCCCCGGGGCTGGGCTGCAGCTGCCGGTGCACCGGGGCCGCTGCCTGATGGCACGGGGTGCTGTCTGGCCCACCCTGGGGTGCAGCCCCATCCCACAGGCGGCCTCGCACTCAGCCCCCCACCCACCACCCATGTGGCTCTGCCACTCCTCAAACCTCACTTTATAGTCTGCAAACCCCCCGATGCCCCAGCGATGAGCTCCCCTTTTCTATTCCCGGTGTACATAACCCCGGCCCCTGCCCGCCCCTGTGTACAAAGCTCCATCCATCGCTGTACTGGCTTCTCCCTTACAGCACCCCTGCGCCGCCCCGGCGCGCGGGCTGGCGCCGGCCCACCCTGTATGCTTAAAAGGTGTGACCATTCTAATAAACATCATTATTATTATTATTATTATTATTACAAGGATTATTATTATTATTACAAGGATTATTATTATTATTATTGAAATTATTAATAAAGATTTCTTTCTTCAACAAGGGTGACTCAGGTTTTGACTGGGCCGCTGGTGCGAGGTCGCGGGGCTGCGGCTGCCACAGCAGGTCCAGCCATGCTGAGCGGGGACTGCAGCCTGTGGGTACGGGCTGTGGGGCACGGCACCCATGGGGCCCCCGGCCTCACCACAACAAGGGAGCAGGATGGAGAGCCCTTCTTTGCCTGGGCTGAGCCCTTCATTCTTCAGACGGTCAAGTAATTTGTTCCCCAGCACATTCCCCACCTCCACCGCTGACATCGATGTCCCTGAGCAGAGCCCGCATTGTTTGGGGACAGGGCGAACGCGCAGAGGGTGTGTGGCTGGGGACCCCACTGCGGGCGCGCTTGCCTGCTCCCGCCTGCTAATTGCTTGCTCGCTAGACTGTGAGAAAATAATTGCTGCTATAAATTTTCTCTCCTCCTCAGAAAATGCTCAGGGGAGGCAGCACAGGTTGGTGGCATTGGGCTGGGTCTACAGTGATGGGCACAGCGGCCACCCGTGCCAGGCTGCCTCTTGGGGCTGTGCACTGCTGCAGAGCCCGTGCTGGCAGCTCCCCACTGGGCTGGGCGCCATGGGGAGAGAGCCTGGGGCTGTGGGTCTTGGGACAAGTAGCCCCAGTCTGTGGGCACACAGCTTGCAGGCAGTGAGGGCTGCAGGAGCTGAAGGGAGTCTCAGGGCAGGTACCCCAGTGTGGGGTCACACATCGGGGTGGCCCCTGCCAGCCCCTCGCAGGGCTCTGGTCAGCACCCAGCAGGCCCCCACGGTGAGGGCTCAGCACAACCACAGGTTGGGAGAAGAGGGACGCACCTACCCAGAGTGATGAAATGCACCCTCTGTGTCCCCCACCTGCAGCCCACCCACCACACAGAAGAGACATGACATGGACTGCACCACGGTTGATTTAATGCCCATCTGAGCTGGCACCACTGCCCGGTGCGGAATAAACCAGCACAAGGCGGCCCCAGCGGTCGGGATCCACGGGCAGCTCGTCCCGCAGCACTGGTTCCACCAGTAGCTCCAGCCTGCAGGACTGCCCGGGCGCCGGCCGCGGCACCAGCAGCCCCACGGCACGGAACAAGCAGCCCTGCGCCAGCCCCAGCAGCTGCGGTGCCGTCTGGCCCCGGCGGCACCGGGCACCCTGGCTCAGCACACGGAACCACCTGGCACGGCCAGGCGGGAAGGACCAGCGCAGGGTGAGGCTGAGGGAGAGCTGCTCGGGCTCAGGGCCCTCCTGCCACCAAAGCTGCGAGGCTGTCACACTGTGCACCTGCGGCGGGGAGGCCGCCACGCTGGCTGTGTCCAGCACCTGTGAGGGAACCACAGGGCTCTCAGGGCCAAGGTCAAGTGCAGCAGGCACCCTCCCACCTTCCCAGAACAAGGGTGGCATTGGGGCGGGAGACTCCACTGACAGCAGTGGGCACTCACCCGGACCTCCCCGAGGAGGCAGGTGAAGGACGTCTCCAGCGGGCTGGGCTGCTGGCGGGACACGATCACAGAGAGGTCTCGCAGGCTGCAGTCCTGCAGCTCCAGCTCATAGCACCTGAGAGGGAAGGGGCAGGGCGGGAATGGTACCCAGGAGCCCTGGTGTCTCCTGCCTTCCTGGGCGCACAGGATGCAGGCTGGGCACTCACCGGCTGGTCCAGCCATAGGAGCCACGGTGGCAGGCAGCGAGCAGCTTGGCAAGTCCAGGTGGCGGAGCCGGGAGGAACCGCGGATGGTGCCGGCCATTGGGCTCTGATGGAGGGAGCCAGGTCAGGGGGCGAGGGACTGAGCTGGTCCTGTGCCCCACGGGGGTGCTCACTGCAGAAAGCACAGTGGGGTGGGGCCCTCACCCGGCAGAGAGGTGGGGTTGCCTTCGAGGCAGGTCCCCGAGTCCCAGGTGGTGACCTCCAGTGCCACCGTGAAGTCATCGGGCTGCGGACCCTCCAGCTTGTAGAGCAGGGTCAGGAAGAGCTTGGGGGGTGCCGGCATCTGCAAAGAGAAGAGGCTGATGACCCCAAATCCACCCAGAGACAGAGACAGAGACAGAGAGAAAAAGAGAAGATACATCACATTAGGTGTGCTGGGCAGTGCGAGCATCAGGCCATGAGGCCCTGGGGCCACACACTTGGGCCATGCAGGCTGTGCCATGCTGACATGGTGCCAGCCTGGCGCTGAGGAGGGGGCAGAGGGCTTTGCCCCAACTCACCGGACAGCCACACGTTCCTCGCCAGGGGCGATGGTCCCCTGCAGCCGCAGGGAGCTGCCCCCACACCAGGCGTCCTGCAGGCAGCAGCCGGTGCTCAGCCTGCCCTGGTACTCCGGATACAGGGGCTGGATCTCCTGCACACTCAGGTCATACCAGGGCCCAGACTCTTCATTCTGCAGCACAGGAATAGCTGGGCTGGGGGAGCCAAGAGCTCCTGCCAGCACAGCCCAGCCCCAGCACAGCCCAGCCCAGTCCAGCCAGAGCAGAGCCATCACCCTGCACCTACCTTCCCATCCAGGAACCTGGTGGTGCCCATGCCCAGGCTGAAGGAGGTGGCGAGGGGCAGCGTGCAGATGCTGTGTGTTGGCAAGTACTCAGCCAGCAAGCCCCAGAACCTGGAGAAAAAGTGGGTGTCAGGGCAGAGCCCCCTGCTATGGTCACTGCCATGCATGGCCTAGGGCATCGTGTCAGCTGGGACAGAGTGGGGCCAGCTGGCTCCTGGCCAGCAGCCACGGTGCCCTAGCAGTGACAGTGTCCTAACAGTGGTGCTGTCCTAGCAGTGACAGTGTCCTAACAGTGGTGCTGTCCTAGCAGTGACAGTGTCCTAGCAGCCCTGTCCTGCTGCCCCACAGTCCTCCTGGCCCAGGGCACTCCCAGTCCTGTCTCTCCACAACCTCCTGCTGAGCTGCTCTCACCTGTTCTCATTCTGCAGGAAGTTTTCCTCCCCCAGGTGCTCGTAGACCCAGCCGGGAGCGAAGATGGCTGCAGAGAGGCTGTACTGGCGGATCAGGCGCAGGGACTGCAGAGATGAGTGGTGAGCAGCACAGGCCAGACCAGGTAGTCACTTGGTCACCCATCCTGTCCCTGCTACCCCCAGGTCCCACTGGCCCCATAGTGGGGCAGCACACTGCGGGGGTGTGCTGCAGGACCTCCGTCTCCAGGGATGGAAGCTTGGGGAACCTCCAGCTCCCTCTCCATGCATGTCCAGCAGCTCTGAGATCCCCACTCCTCACCAGTTCATCCCTAGGTTAGCAGCCCAACAGAGCATGGCACAGCCCTCGGTGGGAGCTCAGAGCCTTGTGCCAGGGGAGGCCCAGGGTCCCACTCTGGCCCAGCCCTGTCACACCCACCTTGTCAGTGTCGAATCCACCACCGACCACGTCCCCGCGGGCAAAGACATCAACACCAACATAGACATCGGCGTGGCGTGGCCCAGCCAGCCTGCTCGTGTGCTGCAGCTGCTCCTCCTTCCAGTTGTAGTTGGTGAACAGCCCATCACAGGCATCAAAGTACACCCTGGGGATGAGCTTGGGTCAGGGTGGCAGGGCAGTTGCTCTGGCTGTCCCCACAGACCCCCCCCACTGAGGGCTGCACAGGTCATGCCCTGACCATCCCCTCACTGGGTTTGGGATGGGCTCGTGCCCCCCACCCGGGGCCAGTTTTGCCGACCTCACCTATTCTCCTCATTCAGCTCGTTCTGCCACCTCAGCGTGCCATCCTGCAGGACGCTGTCGTACCAGATGACCAGCCCGCCTGGCACAGCGCTGTGCACCCGTGCCGTCAGGTCCCGCAGGAAGGGGGCCAGGTTTGCCACTGCCGCTGCCTGGCAGGAGAGAGCAGGGAGAGGTGGGCGAGGGCTGCGGGCGGGCGGCTCCCCATGGGAGCAGCAGGGAGGGCAGGCAGGGAGGCGAGCAGGGCTGCCATGACTTACGCTCAGCGTGTTCTCTATGTTGATCAGCCAGCCATCGAAACGGTAGCGCTGGGCGATGCGGGCCAGCTGCTCGGCCACAGCGCCGTACGCCTCCTCCCCACCAGCCAGGAATGCCTCGCACAGCTTCTCTCCGTCCGTCCACTCCGTGATGAACGTGCCTGGAGAGACAGCAAGGGCAGCGTCAGCCGCATGCCCCGGTGAACTCACCACACACCTGGGGCCGCCCCGGGCTCAGCCCTGCCCTCACCCAGCACGGAGACACCGTTCCGGTGCGCTGCATTGGTCCAGACCACGGGCGGGATGGTCACAGTGTGGTGGCTGAAGTAGACAAAGATGTCGATGTAGCGCCAGTGGTAGAAGACGTAGGGATTGCGTGTGGCCGAGCCCTGGATGAACCTGCAGAGCCAAGAGGGTTGGGCAGTGCAGGAAGGACGCTGACAGATGCTGCGGGGCTGGGTAGGAGCCTGACTCACACCTGAGAACTATGCAGAGCTGGGGCACTGAGCCACCCCTGAACACCCCAGCCCAAGCAAGACTGCCAAGCACAGGCACCAAAAGCCCCATCCATGCCCACCTGTGGCCAAGCCGGCAGGAAACACATCATCCAGAAACAGAAGTGGCTTGGGACTTGAGACAGGTTTCAAGCCCTGCTGCCCCATCTCCCCTCCACCAGAAAGTACCTGTCCTCCAGGTATCCACCACGCATGTCGTGGCACACCAGTGTCCGGGGCCTCCTGCTGTGGAGCGGGGGCTGGCGCTTGGCCAGGGGCACGGCCGAGATGTTGAAGTCATCATTGCTGTTGGGCTGCCAGGCCAGCAGCTCCTCCAGGCCGGACAAGAAGAAGCTGATGGGCTCCGTCGTCTTCGTGTCGAAGTACCTCGCTGGGGCGGTGGGGAGTCAGGGGACAGGGTCAGCAGGGGGCACCACCTGTGCAGCTCCACACCGGCCACGGCCCGGCCCCGGCCCCGGCCCGGCGGGGCAGCGGCGGGCGCCTCGCACGGTGCCTCACCTGGCAGGGGCTGCGGGCGCTCGCTGATGGTGTCGTGCAGGACGGTGGTTCCGCGGGACTCCGCCGCCGGCTGGACGCTGTGCCGGGAGGGAGGTGAGTGCCGGGCCGGACCAGCACCGCGGCCAGCGCCCTCCGGGGCCCCGCCAGCCCCGACACCGGGCCCCGTCCCGGTCGCGGGCCCCGTCCTGGTCCCGATCCCCATCCCGGTCCCGATCCCCATCCCGGTCTCGATCTCCATCCCAGTCCCAAAACCCATCCTGGTCCTGAACCCCATTCCACTACTAGTCCCGGTCCCGATCCCCATGCCCGGTCCCAATCCTCGTCCCCATNGCCCCTCCGGCCCCGCAGACCCGGCTCCGCACCGCCCCCGGCGCGTCCCCGCCCGCGTGTCCCGGGGCGGGACGTGTCCTGGGATGCACCGGGAATCCTGGAGCGGGCACGTGTGTCCCGGGGTGGGGGCGTGTCTCCCGCGATGGGACACGTCTGTCGGGAGAGGACGTGTGTCCTGAGATGGGCGGTGTGTCCTGGGACAGGGCCACATGGCCCGGGATGGATTTTGTGTCCCAGGATGGGATACCTGTCCTGGGATGGGCTGCGTGTCCTGGGATGGAACCACGTGTCTCTGGATGGACTGTGCGCTCTGGGATAGGACATGTGACCTGGGATGGCACAAGTGTGCCGGGATAAGGGGCCATGTGTCCCAGGGTGGGGATGTTTCATCTTCCAGGACATCTGTACTGGGACATCTGTGCTAGGACTGGACTGTGTGTCCCGGGATAGAATGTGTGTCCTAGGATGGGACCTGTGTGCTGGGATACAGCCTGTGTGCCGTAGCAGGCCCTGCTGTGCAGAGGGGGATGGAGTTGGTGCGTGGCCCTGGGGGGCTGGTGCTGCCAGGAGGCTTTGGCCCTGCCGTGGGGCTGGGCTGGGGCCCTGGGCTGTTGCCCACACCACACAGGCACAGCAGAGGATGGCCTGACCAGCCTCACCTGTGGAGCCGGGCTCTATTTAAGCTCAGCCTGAGTCGCTGCTCCACTCTCTGCTGTGCTTGGGGTGGTGCTCTCTAGGTGCAGCCCTGCTCAGCCCAGCCGACCCAGGCTCTGACCCCTGGCTTCACCTCGGCCCTGTGTCCTCTCTGTGGATGTGCCAGATGCCCTGGACTCTTGGCAACCCTTCCCAGCCTGCCCTGTTCCCAGGCTGACAGTTCTGTCCCCACGCTCAGCTCCTAGCCCTCAGGGCACAGCTGCCCGTGTGGCACCTGGCACGGGTCTCCTGCCTCTCCAGGGACAGTCTGCCCTTCCCTCTCCACCCCCAGCTTGCCAGGACGGTCCCAGCCCGTGGCTCTCAGGCAGCCCCTGCACGCCAGGAGCAGAACCCTGTCCCGCGCCCTTTGGAGCTTCCGCACACAGAAAGCAAGAGGACACCGAGGGTGTGAGCAAGGCTGGAAATGTGAGGTGTTTAATGTAGCACGGGCTGTACAGGGGGGTAGGAACGCTGCCCCGTGCTGCTGCCACATCTGCACAAGCAAGAAGCAGATAATCCAACGGCAGCAGCAGATAATCCAACGGCAGAGGAAGTGGCTGAGGCCGAAGGCCCCACGCTCAGGGCTGCAGCAGGGGGCCAGCTCCTCCCTGTCAGAGGCAGTGGCAAGCAGTGATGGGACCTGCAGAGGGAACTGACTGATGCAATGCGCTCCCACCAAGGGTACCCGGCCCCACACTGCAACACCTGCACCACTGGATTCCAGCTCTGTGGAAGGAAGCCCTTAGTGGTTTATTACCTTTCCTGATGGTGCTAAGCACCTTCTGCCCATTCCGGGTGGGGAACACAGGACAGAGGAAGAACACGGTGCATGTGTCGGCATTGCCTCACACCAGGGCACCAGCAGTCACACCGTTCCGCTGGTGCCAGCACAGCCAGTGCCACGATGGGCAGTGCCCAACAAACCCGGCTATGGAGCAGGTGCAGGGGGGTGAGCTCCCTGCTCACCCCAGGTGTGCAGCTGCTCCCCGGTCACAAGCATGACCAGGGCCGGAAATGGCTCCAGCTCCTCTGGGTGTCTGATTGGCCTCAAAAAGCTGAAGTGGGGGAATTCACACATGGATGCAGCTGCTGAGGGTAACAGCAGTAGGGTGGCTAACAGCAGAATGGAGGTGGCACTCCCGGGATGAGAGGGCACAGGGGCTTCTTGGCCACCCAGCCCAATGCAGGAGGAGCAGAGCGGGTCAGGTGCTCAGGGGTCCCCACTGTACTTGATGAGGTGGCCGCTGAAGGTGATGTAAGTGTCGTACTCGTCGCTGAAGACGGCGTTCTCACGCTCGCCCTTGTAGAGCCGCACCCAGACCTCATCCTGCTCCCGCAGCTCCAGCATGACGCTCTGGCTCTGCATGATGCTGCGGTCACTCACCTGGGCGTAAAGGATCACCACCTCCGCCCCATTGTGCATGATGTGCAGGTATGTCTCCTTCTGGTTCCAGGTGTGCACATTGAGGCTGAAGTAGTAGATCCCAGGGACGTAGCAGTAAAACTTGCCCGTGAACATGTTGAAGTGGTTGTAGAGGTTGACAAACTCCGTGTCGAAGATGAGGGTCTGGTAGTAGTCGTTGCTGTGCAGGGGTTTCTTGCGGCCCACCGAGAAGGCAGCATAGTGGCTCTTGCAGCGCTCCCCCGGGGCGCCCATGCTGCCCTTCTGTCCCTTGGGCCCCGCGTGGCCCCTGCTGCCGGCCACCCCTGTCTTGCCGAACTTGCCCTGGATGCCACGCTCGCCACGGTCCCCCTTCTCTCCTGGGCAGAGCAGGAGGGAGAGTTGGCCTATCTGGCAGGGCCCAGCACTGAACCCAGCACCCTGAAAGCCCCTTTGACTGACAGAGAGGGATGGAGGCATCAGGGATGCCCCAGTCCTCCCCTACCCCTCCCTGGGCTCTGATGCTGCTGCCCAGAGACCACCAGAGCAGGGGGTGCTCACACCCTGACACAGCTCCTGCCCTCTGCTCATGCAGGGTGTTGGACCACAGGTACCACCCCAGCTTCTTGCTCCCAGACTGTGCAAGAGCTGGCGCTGGGAGCCCAGCGTGGCACTGGTCATGGGATAACAGACACTGGCACATAGAGCAGGTCCTGCCAGCCCTCACCTTTCAGGATGGTCATGTTGATCTGAGGAAGAGGCTGGTACTGGGGGTAGAAGCGCTGGTCGGGCTGGGGGCAGCAGCGGACACAGCGGGGCTGTGGGGGCAGCCCCTCCTGGGAGCTGTCAGCCTTCTGCTCCCATGTGGCCCTGGTAAGGCAGAAAGCAAAGCCCAACAGGGAGCTATGGCAGGGGCAGGGACCCTCTGCAGTGCCAGGGCTGCCCTGGGCCCCGTTGTGCAGCATCCTGGTCCCGGGGTCCCCTCACCTGGCAGCGTGGTGCTGGGACGGGGCCTCCCTGGGGTCTGTCCACCATTGCTGGTCGGGGCCGGGTCTGGTCTGGCTCCCCACAGGGCAGGGCAGCAGCAGGCAGAGCAGCAGGACACCATGGACCCACAGCCCCTCCATGCCTTGGCAGTGCTCTGTGAGGTGCCAGGGACAGCTGAGGGGGACAGGAGTGTGGAGATGCCCAGCCATGCCCTGCACAGTCCTGGGACAGGACCTGTGCACTGCACAGCCCTAGGCTTCTGGCTGGGCTGTGGGACACGGTGTCACGCCAGTGAGCACCTGGGGAAACCCATACTGGGGCAGTGTGGGGGCTCTGGGCTCACCAACATGTGGGCCAGGGCCATGCAGCCCCCCGAGCCCTGGCACATAGGGCAGAGAGTTACCTGAAGAGCCAAGGGTGGAATGGAGCAGCAGGCTCTGGATGACCAGCCAAGTCTTGGGCCGAGTGCTACCACTCCTACTCAGTCTGGCTTCAACTGCCTCCCATGAATGCCCAAGAGCAGCAATTTAGGGTGTCGGCACCTGAAAAATTACAGGCAGCTCTAGATGCCATGGGTCAAACATCAGGTCTCCTGCCTGTGTTGGAGCCTGCAGCCCTGTCTGGGGAGTGTGTCTGCATCCCCACTCCTGCAAGGATGCAGCACAGGCTGCACAGACTCTGCAAGGGGCTCCTGTGCCCCAGGCAATGCCAGCCCAAGGGTTTGCAAGGGGACAAGACCCACTTCTCCAGAGACATGGATGTGGGCTGGCAGCCCCAGCCAGGAGCTGACTACCACAGGGAGAAACCTTTCTGGGAGACCACATCCTGTGTGGGGCCAAAACTAATATTTGCAGGTGGTGGCACCGTGGCCCAGCCCAGGCCCTCCATGGCCCTTCCCTGCCTTATCACAGCCATATCTGCTGGAGACGTGGGGCCAGGCACGCAGCACCTCACCTTTGGCCCCGAGGTGTCAGGACAGCCTTGGTCAAACAGGCGTGTGGCACTGCCCAAGCAGGGGCCAAGGCAGCGCTGGGCTGCGATGGGCTTGGCTGTCCCCACTCCCGTCCCAGCCAGGTGCCTCCCTGGGTTGGGACATAGGTGTGGACTTTGCCAGGCTCCCCTCCCAAGCAGCCTCCCCTGGCACCACCCAGCCATGGCCCACAGGCTCTGCTGGGATCCTGGAGCACCAGCCCAAGGGGCAAAGGGCTCACACAGCCCTGCTTATTGTCTTGAGGGTGGGCCAGGCCAGGCCAGGAAGGATTTTGAGGCAGAATCCTGTAGTTCCGGTGAATGCCTGTTCTTGGAGCACTGGGGCCCTCAGTCTGTGATCGGTGGCTGTCACCACTGTCCCCAAGCGTGGGATCCAGGGACTGTATGTGCTTCTCAGGTGTGGAGGGCAGCAGGTGTGGAGGGCGTTCCAGAGTGGGGCGGGTGACTGGATCATGAGTCACTGGAACTGGGAAGGGGTGTAGGGATGGGGAAATGCTCCAAAGGGCTTTTCCCACTGCTTGCACCCTCTGCCAAGGGCCTGGCCCCTTTGCACACTTCCCAGGTGCCTCTGTGCCCCCACCTCTTACTCTGTTATCTCGGCCCATGTCCCGGCACTGCCAGGTGTGGGGAGAAGCAGGGCTGTGGGCACTCAGCTCTGTTCCAGGGGAGAGGCAGTTCAATGGATAGAAGCATGGAGGAGGCCAAGCAGGAGCTCGTGAGCAGGTATCACCCAGGGAAACCTTGGCCCTGGCTCTGCTCACCCTGCCTGGCCTCCAGCTGTGTCAAACACATGCCACTGAGCATGGCATGAAGCTTGCTGGGGGTTTGGGAAGTCCGTGGCTTTCCCTCAGCTCTGAGACCATGAACTCAGATATTCCCCTGGGACTCAGAGCAGGCTCAGCCCTGGGGAAAACGCAGTATCACAGGGAACTGCTCCCCGAGGAGATACCCTTCACCAGGAAGTTCCCACTGCAGGAGGCAGTGGGGAACAGAGGTGAGCATGTGGCACACACAGGGTGCTGTCAGTGGCACACACGGGGCACTGTCAGTGGCACACACGGGGTGCTGTCAGTGGCACACACGGGGCACTGTCAGTGGCACACACGGGGTGCCGTCAGTGGCACACACGGGGCACTGTCA
>VWZG01011485.1:1041-33625 GCA_013396735.1 Grallaria varia
CCCCCGGCGCCGCAGCCCCCGCGCCCCGCCCCGCGCCGGGACCGCGGGGGAGCGCACGGGGTGGGATCGCATCCCATCGGATGGGATGGGATGGGATGGGGTGGGATACCGTCGGCCCGCACGGTCCAGCCTGACCCGGCAAGACCCGGCTCTCAGCCCTGCCCAGGCCGCGCTCGGAATCGCAGGATCTGTGAGGTTGGGAGAGACCTCTGAGATCACCCGAGTCCGGCCTTTGAGCCGACACCGCTGTGTCAACGAAACCGTGGCACCGAGTGACACGGCCAGTCTGTTCTTAAACACCTCCATGGAGGGTGACTCCACCNCCGTCGGCCCGCACGGTCCAGCCTGACCCGGCAAGACCCGGCTCTCAGCCCTGCCCAGGCCGCGCTCGGAATCGCAGGATCTGTGAGGTTGGGAGAGACCTCTGAGATCACCCGAGTCCGGCCTTTGAGCCGACACCGCTGTGTCAACGAAACCGTGGCACCGAGTGACACGGCCAGTCTGTTCTTAAACACCTCCATGGAGGGTGACTCCACCACCTCCCTGGGCAGTCCATTCCAACGTCTCATCACCCTCTCTGTGACGAAATTCCCCTTAAAGTCCAACATAAACTTCCCCCAGTGCAGCTTAAGACGATGTCTTCTCATCCTGTGACTGGCTGCCTGGGAGAATACAGCTCCTTTCAGGGGGTTATAGAGAGTAATAAAGTCACCCCTGAGTCTCCTTTCTCCAGCTGCTCCTCATAAGAGTGTGTGCTCCAGATCCTTCACCAGCTTCGTTGCTCATCTCTGGACATCTTGGCTCACCTCGACCTGACCTGTCCAGCCCAGCTGGGTTCAGCCCAGCCCAGCTCAGTTGGGTTCAGCCTGATGAGACCCATAGGAAGAGTTTCCATACTTTGGTGCTGTGTGCCCAGTGTGGGGTCTGGCAGCTGGTCGGTAGAAGAAGAGCCCAGGAAGTCAGTGTTGCCCCCACAGCAGCATGTTCTGGGGCGATGGGGCTCCTCAGCCCATACAACTGGTTTCTCATCACACGTGTTCTTCCCACTGCATCTTGTCTTCTACAAGAGCTGAAATGGACCCTCATAGCCTTGTTCAGCATCACTGTGGGGTATGTGCTGGCACACTGGTAGCACCGTGCAGCTTTTTTTGTCAGCCAGTTTAAGTGTTTTTCGCTGTGATGAACAGTGCCATAGCTGTAAACACCCTCCCAGCTTCTGTCCATAGCTACACCTTTACATCTGCCAGGGAGGTTCAGGTTAGATATGAGGAAGAAATTTTTTACACGGAGAGAAATCAGGTATTGGAATGGCCTGCCACCACCAGAGAGGTGGTGGATTCACCGTCCCTGGAGGTTTTTAAGATGAGTCTGGATGTGGCACTGAGTGCAGTGATCTGGTAACCACAGTGGGGTTGGACCAAGGGTTGGACCTGATGATCTCAGAGGTCTTTTCCAACCCAGTTGATTCTATGATTCTCTAATCTAGTAATCACAGTGGTGTTGGATTAAGGGTTGTCCACGATGATTTCAGAGGTCTCTTCCAACCCAGTTGATTCTATGATTCTTTCAAGTATAGTCTATGGGATTTAGTCTTCAAGGGGCCTTCATATTTTGGTGTGGAAATTGTGTTTCTGCTCCATTGGGTTTCAGTTTCTAAGTGCCGCTAATTTTCTTTTCAGGAACAGAAAAGGAAACTTGGAGAAAAATCTGTGGACTGCTAGTAATGCGATGAAGGCAAGAACTAATGAAGTCCTCTTTTCGGGCAGTCATCCCCCAGGGAGAAGAAGCAGCGTGTCGTTTGGAGGTGGTACCAGAATTCACTGCTTTTGGGGGCATTGCAATATTATGGTATCGCTCCTGCCACTGCCAGAGGTTCAGCCACAACACCAGACAATGTGTGAGAGTGCAAGCCTGGTTCCCAACCCTTGGCAGCTCATGGCTGCGCTCTTTCGGGTAGAAATGCTGCCTATTTGTCTCCCCACCCCCTTCCCACCCACTCATCCCTCTGCCAAGCACAGTTTGTCACTCCCTCAGCCGTGCTAACGCATCCCCCCAGTTGCAGAGTGACACTGCTGGATCTGCTAAATGGTCCCAGTTAATAATACCCCCCCCAATACCTCTTTATTTTGGAAAGTTATTCAAGGATCCAGCTTGCAGAATGGCATGATAAACATCTTGGCAAAGCTGAGCTGGCAGCAAAAGGAAGCGTCAGGGCAGGAGTAAGCAGTTGGGGGCATGGAAATGGCAGGAACGTCTTCAGCTGCTGTACAATAAAAGACCAGATGTGATGATTTGACACATTTCTCCCCATCCTATGTCTTTTTCTTTTTTTTTCCAAAGGTTGTTGTGATTGCATAGACCTCTAACATCCTTAAAATCTTTCATCCAAAAATTTCTGTGGTCAGCAGAAACATTGATACACCTGAAGTGGAGAATGTGGCATTTTGCAGTCAGTTACTACAAATAAGGGGAGAGTTATGGCCATGTGAAAAACCCAGGGCGCAATCTTGTAATTACAAGGCCACCATAATGCATATACCACTGAGGAGGACTGGATATTAATCACTGTCTGATTAATACTTGAGAGCTTGTCTGTGTGATGTGGGTGTATTTTTATGTATTCATATTTTGTGTGCATGTATTTACCCCGATGGTGAGAAGCAAATGTGTCTGAGGCTTGGAAGCTGAAGTTTTACTTGATCTATCTTCTTGAGTCATTTCCTGTGGATTTGCAAGATCTCATATTTGATCTCTGCTTTCACTGTCCTGCTAATTTAGAAGCTGCCAAGCGATGTGTTCTCTGAATGATTTCTCTCACTGCACAACACTCTTGCTGTTACTTCCATGCCGAGAGATACTCAGTTTTATTTTTCTGATATTCAGGTTACTGTGCTGGCTCTTGCGAGTAGCGCGTTCGAGACGACTGACTTTTCTGAATGAAAAGGCTCCCTCTCTGAGGTGTGATTTCTGTTTGTGCCTTGTGTTGTTTGTATACAGAGTTCCTGCTCAGGCACAGAATAGCGCTTCCCTGTGATGTGATCCTTACAGTACCTAGAATTAATTAGCCATTGGTGGCAGAGCTTCAAGGCAGCAGCTTCTGCATACTAACTATTTGCATGCTCTGACTATCCTGTGTCTTATATTCAAAAGAAACATTTATTTTGCAAAGTAAAGCTTTAGCTGTTGCAGAGAATATGGCATATGGACCTCATTTCTACTTGGATTGAAATGGACTTCCCCGAGTGCTGTTACACCTTTAGCTCCCACTTATTTAGGGTGAGAACCACTGGAATTTGAAGTGGCAAACTTTAGGATGGCATTCACTGCAGGCTTGCAGCGTAACCTCTGACCTTCACTTATTCTTGCTTTTAAAACCTTTGAGCTGAAATCTTCCCCACTGTTGATTTAGGAACCTAAATATGAATTTTGGTACCCTGTTGACTGTGCTGAATTCAATGATTTTTCCACTGACTCACACAGTGACTTTGAATGAGTGAGGAGTGGAAGTCAGCAGTCCTGAATCATGCCGTCCCCCAGACAATTACCCCCCTCCCCGATAACCCTTTCGAGCAGCAATCATATTTTAAAAGCAATGATAACATCTATGTTACCCCTCATTATAATGGCTCAGAATTTAAGAGCCACAGAAACAATCTGCAAGATTTGCCGTCAGCTTGAAATCTTTCAGAGTTGACACTTTTTGGGAGGTCACAGATTTTGGAAATACTAAGGGATTTTTTTCAGCAGGAGTGGGATTTCAGCATGCGGTTTGGAAAGTCATCAGAATCATCTGCCGGGGCAGAGGAGGTGGAGAGCTCCTTGCAGTCTTCCCAGGATGGCCTTTTGGAGGGTGGTAAGATCAGAGCAAGAAAACAGAAAGGACCCTCACTGCCACATGGGCTGCTTTGCCTAAGAACTGACCATCCCACTGCTTTCTCCATGTTTTGTTTCCTTGTTAACCCTGTGTTTTACTAGGATGGAAAGTGGCAACAAAGCTTAGGCTGTCTCTGTGCTGTTGCCTGTGTGGCTTTTCAGGACACCAAGGGATCAATACGGGCAACAGCAATGACTGTGCTGATGGCTGGGAAGGCATTGACCAGCATGCTCACTCAGCCATGAGTCACTTGTACAGGACAAATCTGGTGTCATTTGTAGCTGATTTCACAAAACCATGCGCTTTCCTTCGCCCTCTTCCAAAATAAAAGCAAAGTTTATTGAAATGAGGAGATTGTGAGGAAAAGGGGTCTTTTCAAACCCCTTGCTTTCTTACTGGGCACTCTGTTGCCTTCATAATATTCATCAGTATGTGATTTACAACGCTCCTGACACGATGGTTTGGTGTTTCCTTTGTGTGCATAACTTCCTTTTGATATAAAGGGATGATAACAAACCTAAATTGTAATCTCACAAGCACATGACACATTGTCTTTGTGGTGCAGATAGCAGGAAAATGCTCTGATCTTGAGCATTTTCAGCCTTCCCACCCTCACCCCACCCTGGGGAGAGGGTGGCATTGGCAGGTTCGGTGAGACAGCAGTGTTGGTGGGGGTGATTCCTTCAGACCTGGTGACGCAGGATGACGTTTCTGTGAGTCCCACTAGACCTGAGTCCCTGGCATGGACTCAACAGGAGATGGGTGCACGGCTGCTTCTTGAGCTTCTTGCTTACCTTTTTGTGCTGAATGCTGAAAAACTGCTACGAAAGCTTCACTTACCGCTGTTGGTTCCATGGCTGTGCTTTGCTTCTGTGCATTCCCCACTCTGCGTGCCCTGGCCCATCAAATCAAAAAAATAATGTGCATGAACTCTGCAAGTGTCACGGCAACCTCAGGATTAGTCCTAAAGCCAGGCTACTTTTGGCCTGAGGGAAGGGCTGCTCTTCTCTTGAGATGCTTTTCCACCCTTGAGAGGTTTTTGCATTTTTGATACAGCTGTTTCCAGGGCCTCATGGGAGCTGAACAAACAGATGTCAAATAATCTGTTTTTACTTCGGGGAGCACAGAAGTGGATGGATCTGGGAAAAACACTGGAGCTGTGCACACCTGTTTCTCCCCTGCCTGGGGATTATTTGAATCAGGCTTGAACCCTTAAGTGTATTTCAGAAAGTTGCCTTCTGATAGGCAAACTTCATTTGGGTGTTCCTCCCTTTCTTGCACAGCTATTGTGAGACCATCCCTTCTGAAGCACCGGTGTCCCCTTTATTGCCAAGCTCTTTGATTGGCCTCAGCAGGTGACATGATGAACAACTGACTATTTACTCTGGCAAAACCAGTTTTCGTGGCTTGACCTCCTTTCTCCACCTGGTGTCTTGCTGTGAATTGAGGGTCCTGTTCAGTGTCTGAGCAGTTGTAATTGCAGGATTACCCAGTCCAGGCGCAGCCGTGGGGGGAACCCTCCCACAGGTATCGATCAGGAAAGGCTTCTGGCGTTAAATTAAGCTTTTGAAATATGGAAATGAGGACGTGGCTGAGTCAGGCGTTTAGTGGCATATGGTACACAGGGGAAATGAGTTGTATGTACCATTTGTATCCTTCTTAATCCAGCCCTCAGCTTCAGGGCTGCTCGGTGACACCGACCCTCGCCAAACTTTACAGATGCTTGACAATATTTGATTTCAAAGGGTGCCAGTCCGCCCTCTTCTCCAGGCAGATATTTCCCCCTGTGTCAACATCCTCATAACAAATCCAGTTAGGCAAATATAGCACATGGCTTATGAGTGTCCTGGAAGGACTCAGAGGTGGGGAGTTAGAGCTAAAGAAGGTTCATAGTTAACCCTGTGCACCACTGAATAGCTTTGTCGGGGATAAGTCACAGCACAGATGAAGAAGCTGGGAGGAGAGTTTAATGGTCCTGCAGAGAGCAGCACCTTAGACATCCATCCTCTAGGATGTTCCCAAGGATTCTCATGCAAAATAATCCTACGCTCCTTTTATGTCCTTGTAATCACACGCCTGTTATGCTTCCCTGCCCAGTTTTAAGGAGAAAAGTAATTAGTCACTCCACACAAACCTTTTGGGACTGCACATATACTCCAGGATGGAATCCAGCTCTGTCTGGAAGGGAATAAAGACACACAGCTCTGCTCTGTGCATCGTTATTAACAGAAGCTGCCATTTGCAGGAACTGGGTGCAAGGCCTTCCACATGCTCCCCTCCAGCTGCATCTCCAGCAGCGTTTGCTGCCCGGTTTACCAAAGCCCAGAAATGCAAGCCCAGGTAATGAGAGCTTCACACCTGCAATGCCAAAAGCACAGGCTTGACTCCTGCACACAAAACTCCCTTGTTTTAGATAGCAGACTCTCCAGTCTCTCAGAGAAAAAAAACCAAAAAAACAACAACAACAAGAGGGCTGGTTATTGCTGGGTGTATGTTCTGACCATAAAAGCTGAAAGTAAAAACAATCCAAGATATGGGGCGTGCTGAAGTGGCAGCTGAAGGGCTTTTTTTGTTCCTTCCACAGTTAATACCATCGTGCTAAAATTGCGAGAGGGGAGGAGTGGGGGTTAATTTAAGGTTTAGTGTGACCAAGAAGAATTATTTAGAATACAGCAAATGGACGACATTCTGAAAGAGAAGCTTCATTTCCGTAGTCAGGAGTACCTGACTTAAGTTGCAGGGACTGTGAAAGAAACCTCCTGGATCCATGGCAGGTAAACATTTGCCTTTGATTCTGTTTTTCTCTTCAAGTCTAGAAACCCCAGCATTTACACTTAAATGGATGTGCTGTAAGCTATGTTTAGGAAGAGAATTTCATCCCCTCCTGCACGTACTTTTAACACATGATAATTATTTGACTGCAGCTTTACAAAGTATGGCTGGAGGGATGGTTTGTAAGGGAGGAGTTACATGGCACTGATGATAACTGCCTGATTCAGCCCCGCTGAAGGCAGTGGCACCAGGATCAGGCCAGCCAAAAGAGATGTTTGATTTTAAATAGCAATTATGGACCTTCAGTGGCTTATGGTAAATTCCTGCCTCCTGATTCCACACAGTGGAGGACACACTTGTATGCTGGAGCCATGCACATCTTCAGGGTCACACGTGTACAATGTGGACATGAGTCTCTGCATTTTATCACCTTTTTTTTTAAAAAAAAAAAAAAAGCAAAACAGTGAGTCAGAGAGTTTATGAAGATGGTGTTCTGGTGACTGATTATATAGTTTGTTTAATGCCATCGGTTTTGTCTTCATCAAACAGACCACAGAGTCTTGGTTCCTCCTTTATTTTTTGCTTTCTGCTTCTTCTCTCCCACCTGATCCGTTCCTCCCATACAACAGGACCTATAGTCCAAAACTCATGGAGTGGTGAAAGAATTGCCCTAACCACATGGTCCAGATGCATATACCTTGCATAAAACTGGTTCTCCTCGCACCAAGGCCATTGCTACACTACCAGTATTTAATTTATTACTGCACAAAATGCTCTGGATAGCCGTGGCATTGAAAAGCTTCTTATAAATTGTTTCCTGCTCAGCTCTAAAGAGGCTTGAGTCTTTTCTTTGACATTTCTCAGTCTAAGAAAGTAACAAATGTGAACGTTCTCCTACAAGACTTGATCAAAGTCCTGTGAGATGGCAGTCTGAAATTTGGCCCTTCCTCTCTTGGAGGAAAGCAGACCAGGACAAGTGTTTGTCTTATTGAAAGCAACATGGATAGCCATCGTCTTTAACATCCTGTGAGGGTGGAAAGCAGAGGTGATTTTTCACCTTCCTGTAGCAAGGACAACACTATCCTCCCTGGATGGACTTTGCCTCCCCAGGTAACAGGATGAGCAAGGCACCTTTGGAGAAAGGTCACCAGAGCCTGTTGCCTTGTGCTTTCTGAAGAATGCTAGCAGTGGAAAGTGGCTTTGTGCCACTACCACAGAGCTGTCATCAAAATCACAACCAGAGGTTTATTTGATCATAAAATCTGCTACACCAGGAAGTGGTGGAAGCTCTTCAGTAACTTACTTTGCTGCACACAACTACCCCAAAAGGGGTTTTGACCTTTTAACAATGACACGTCATTATACAGAATTTTCTTATGTTGCTTTTCCAAGTACTGAGGGGAAGAGAATCACTGGGAAACATGAGATCTTAATAAAAAAAAAAATTAAAAAATTAATAAAGGATATGTTGTGACTTTTGATATAGTTAGAGCATCTGTGTGATCATGTCTGGTCTTCTATACCGATTTTCATTAGTATCCTTCACAGTCATTTGTAGGAGTGGAGAAGAGTGTTGGTCTTCCATTACAGCAGAAGAAATCACAGTCCAAGTTCATACCTAAGTGTCAGGGAGAGGACTCGAACTCAGAAGCATTTGGGAGTCATCTAGGACAGGAAAACAACATTCACTCAAGTTTAATTCCCTGTGATTTTTCATGCCTTTCGTGTCTAGTTGCTTGGCTGTGAGCAGTATTTAAATCCCCATAGCCCCTCCATTCCCCTATAATTTACTATCAGAAGGGACAGAAATAAGTTCTAATGTGTTTGTGAGACATACCAGAATTACTTCAAACTTGGGAGAATTTTGGAGTAAAGTTAAATGCTTCGAAGCCTGAATACCACACTGTTAATTCGCTTCTTATATCATCATGGATTAAAATTCAGTGCTGCTGTGAAAGCTGCCCCATCAAACTGAATGTGGTTGTAGCCATTTGCCTGGTGTGGCCTGAATAAAAGTGCTCCAGAGTGCATTTCCACCATAGGAAAATTCTTTATGCCCTGATTTCCAAGTTCGAAAATAACTCTCTACAGATGAAACACATTTTTTTCACCCTTCAAAGAAGTGTTTGCACCTACAAAGGTTCACCTAAACAAGAGCCCTTTCCTTTGCACTTGTGCCAACATGTAACTTGGATAAAGAATTAAACTTAGATTCTTAGGTGTTTTTTTTTTAATAATGACTGTAAGACATGTGCCTTCTCTCTTTTGAATTTTAATCTTTCCAACGAAGGTGTATTTGAAGAAGGCACGCCCTTCAAAAAATGTTTTGTGGTATCCTATTTGTGCCTTTAGTGTTGAGGACGAGCTGTCTTTTCAATTTTAAATGCACTTTTCAGGGTCTTACATCACAGAGGCCTAAATTAAAACACACTTACCATAAAGGGGTGCAGCAGATGCATTCATCCTGGAAATTGTGCTGCGACATGAAAGATACCCAAACGCTACTTGTAATTTTGAAGATGAGCAAGGCTTGGCCTTTCAGATGTCCCACGCGAGGGAAGCACCCACATCCCGCAAAATTGTAAGCTTCTGAATCATGGAAGCTGGATCCTAAAGCCTCTAATTCCCACTAGTATGAAGATCTGAGTGCCTGTGAAAATGAAACCCAGTGCTGGATCGAGGTTGGATGTGAGCCTGTGCGGGAACCCCTGTGGTCCAGCACCCAGCGTGACCCAGGGAGAGGCAGAGCTCAAGGGTGGGGTAACTCTCATTTTCTGCCTCCCAGCTCCCTCCTCCATGTGGTTTTCAGGCTCAGGGGTCAGGATCTGGTGGCTCACCATGGTGGGAAGACTTCGCTTAGTGGTTTGCAGGCTGAGAAAGGCTGGTGTAAAGGCCCTGTGTAAAGAATTATTTGTTGAGCTCTAGGTGTCATTCTCTTCATTAAGCCTATAGGAGGAGATTGTTCCTCTCCGGTATGGTTGTATAGACCAGGAGTCTATACGCCTTTATTTTGGACATATGGTGGGACCAGCAGCTGGCCTTTAATATACCCTGAAGGCATGTGGCTATGGAAACCTTGCCACAGGCTGTGCACCCCTGCAGAACAAGAGACCTCCTTTCAGGGGTCATACAGAATTAATGGCAAGTTCATTCTCCAGCCTGTGGGCGTACAGAGGGAATTCCCAAACTCCAAACGGAGTGAGACTTCTCTTCCTGCCTCTATTCAGTGTCAGTTTTTACTCACAACTGTTGCAGGGAAAGATTCTGCAATCCATTTCAAGTAATGGATATTAACAATCCCTCTCCTAGAGTGGCACGGGCGGAGAGTAGCCTGGGTTACCTTTGGAGGTGCAAGACCCTCCTGTGTCTAAATATTGCACTAAATGCAGTTATTCAGGCTCCCATGGGGTTACTGGGCTCAACACAGATGTCCTAACCAAGCTCACAAGGAAGAGGAAATATGGGAATATGCACTACCAGAAGACACTGCTGCCCTTGACATTTTTGCCTGCAAAACAATGGCTTACAGAGAGTTTTGAACTGGAAGGTGTTGCTGGCCTTTTTCCTTTTCATTTTATGATTTTTTGTTTCCTGTAGGAGAGTCTCTGAGTTCCTCAATGTTGTCATTGAGTCCCAGGGATTTCCCTCCCTGTCCTTTTCCAGTTGTGCTACATCTCTCAAGTTACCCGTGATGTGAAATTGCTGAGGGAAGACATTTCTGCTTAAACTGGAAGCCTTGAATACAAGAGCTGCTCCTCCCAAAGGAAATGTTGTTCTTCTTGTTACTTCCACGTCCTCAAATAAGTCATAATCTTTGCTCTGTACCCGGGTATTTCCACTTGGGACTTCCCAGTTTCCTATGAATTCTGATTTACTCTCTTGCTGAGTCTGTGGAACCAGATACTAAATCCATCTTACTGGAAAAAAGAAAAGAACAATAAAACCCTAATTGAAATATTTTGCTGAAAAATGTCACAGCATAGTGATTTTTGAAACAAAAGCCATAGAAATACTTTTTGCTTTTTTTAAACTAGGAGAAGAAATGCCTGTGGATACCCCTTTGGTTGTCGTGGAATTGTAGAAGTCTTGTGTCATATGCAGTGCCAGCTTCAGGAAATGGAGAGCCTGGCTTTGTCTTTCTGAATGTATTTTTGTGTCTTTGTTATCAATATTGTACAGTCACTCTTGGATAGTTTTGCCAGGATGTTAAGGAGAAGGTGGCTGTTTTGCTGGGATGTTAAGGAGAAGGTGGCTCCTTTGCTGGGATGTTAAGGAGAAGGTGGCTCCTTTGCTGGGATGTTAAGGAGAAGGTGGCTGTTTTGCTGGGATGTTAAGGAGAAGGTGGCTCCTTTGCTGGGATGTTAAGGAGAAGGTGGCTGTTCCAGGCCCTGAGGCCTTTGGAAGGGCTGAAATCTGCCTGCCTGCCCTTAGGTGCCCGTGAACTCCTCCAAAATGTCAGTCAAACTGCAGGGGCTCTGCACCCCACTTCTCTCTGACTTAGGGCAACCAGATGTCCAAGATCTGGGTCCACTCTGGACAGCAACAATTTTTGGGATATTGTTTTGTCCTGGCTTTTTGTTTGGTTTTTTGGTTTGGTTTTGGGGTTTTTTTGTGGTGGTGGGAGGAGGGTGTTGGGTTTTTATCTAGATACAATTTTTCTCCCAGCAAGCCCATTTTAATCTTCAGTGATCTGATGTTTTTCCATGCCAAGAACACAGGACTCTACTGTGCAGGAGACTTGTGCCTGGCCCACCTCACCACCCTCCCTGGCTCTTCCTCTCTTTGCTATTGCAGAGTCATCACTCCGCTAAGCGCCTTATTACTTTGGTGCATTTATACCCTTGCCGTCCCAGACCTTGATGGACAAATTCCAGTGTGTGCAGTGACTTTAGGGTGCATTGTACAGCACCTCAGTCCAGGAATCCCCGGCCAAAACCCAAACATCATGTTCCCCTCCACCATGTGAAAATGAAAGTAAGCTTGGCCACAGCGAAACCACAGAGCCCTGTCAGAGCCCCATGTGTTTGTGGAGATGGTGCAAAGCACCCAAACCTTTACTTTAGACCTTCAAGGGCTGCAAAATACACGGACATGTCCATGGGACCTCTAGAAGGACAAAATGTCACTGGGATCCCCACTATGAAAAGCCACCCTAAGGTCGGTGGCACAGGATTTCCGCAAGCTTGGCCTTATCTTGTAGACAAATCTCCTGGGGAGGAAAAGTCACACTCACGCACAGGTACAGTGAGCACGGCTGTCTGTTGTGGGGCTGTGAGGAACTGCCGGAAACCCACGGAGGAAGATGCAAAAAAAAAAAAAAAAGAAATCAAAAAAAAAAATGAAAAGGGGAAAAAGGCGAGGAGGGGAGAAGCTGTTTTTTCTCAAAGCTTGGCCGCCCTTGCAAGCAGAGTAACATCACAAAAGAGACACACGTGTTAGGCAGGTTGAGACTATTAAATCCTTTTGGTGTTCTGTAGATGCTGCAATCGAGAGAGAGAAATTCCTCTGCGCACCAGTGCAGGGGTTGACGTGATGTTTTCAGGAGAGTGCACCCAGCTTGCTGTGCTGATAAAGTTTGTTTCTGCTCTGGAATAGGGTAAGCTGAGCCACGGGAGCAAACCAACTTGCCAAAGCCACACAGCAAAGTGTGCCAGAGTTAGAAAGATTAAACACGAACAGATTGCCCTTACCCTGCCTGCTTCATGCACTCATGCAAAGGCGGTATCTGCATCGAGCGCTTCAGATGCTCCTGAAAGCCTGAAGTCAGGTGGTTGGGATAGTATTGACTCGCTTCTTATGCAGGAGCTAAAGAAGGAGTAAAAACGAGCCACCGGAGGGTTCAGTTTGTCCCAAAGGAGCAGAGGTTTGTTGTTTGCCCCGAAGGAGCAGAGGTTTGTTGTTTGCCCCGTGTTTGCCCAAGCACTGTATGGCAGAGAGGCACAAAGTCTGCCCACTGAAAGAGCTGGGAAAATAAGAGCTACCTCAGTTTGGGGGCCAAGCTGGAAAATGGAGAGAAAATGAACTGGTTGGGGTCAAAGCACAAGAAACTGTAATTTTTTTAAATTGTTGTTGTTGTTGTTGTTTTCTCTGTTCTTGTTTGGGGGAAATGAGCAAAACCCCAACGTGTTATTTTGGGTCAACCCAAATCGCATTTTGAATGCAATGTTTTGTTTTGAGGTCAGTTGCCCCTCTCGTTTCTCACACTTTCTTTTATTTCAGATCTCTTTTGAGTGGAAAATGCCACTTCAAAACAGCAAATCAAAGGGTTGTGTTTAAGAGGCAGTGAAATAAAATGCCGTGGCACGTTCAAAACAAGCAATTTCTTTCAAGAAATGTAGATATGTCTGTCTTTCCCCCATAAATTTTGGATACAGTTGAAAATGTTCACCATGTTTCATTAATCTTGGAAGCTCCAAAATTGCATGGTTTGAGTTTCTCTTTTTTTTTTTTTTTCCTAGATATTTTGGGTTTGGTTGTTGTTTTTTTTTTTTCCTCACTGAATTCCTGCTGAAGAAATTGGCCCTGCAAAAACAACAAAAAAAGGAGGCCATGTGACCTGAGGAATGGGGGGGGTCACAAGATTTCAGGGCACAGGACAAGGCTCCCAACAGCACCTGGGGCAGAGGCCAGTCTATGGCTGAAGGTAAAAGCATTACCAGCACCCTTTTATTTCCCAGCAAAGCTACTGAAGTAGCAGCAGGGAGGAAAGAACTGAGGCCACAGGGGATGGATGTGAGTGGCTTTATGGTGCTGAGCTTTAAATGGCTGTGCCACTGCAGATCACCAGCATCGCCACTTCGCCAGCACAACCCTTTTATCCCAGGTTGTATCAGTTTGCTGGCAGGTCCTAGAGAGCTAGGTGTGCAGGGTCCAGTTTTATTACCATGCACCCCATCCCCTGTGGGCATCTGCAGGGTTCTCTCCTCTGGTGGGTTTGCCCCGTTAGGGCTATGGATGTGGAGGTGCACTTGGAGCTACCCCTCTGCTCAAGCCTGTGGGCCTGCTTGCCCACCAGCAGGCAGGCTAGGGATGCATGGGGGAGCAAAATGCCTTGTGTTCATGGCAGATAAGAGAGGTGATGCTGATAGGCATGAGGGAAACATCCCAAGCAACTGACTGAGGCAGAAACGTGGTTTGCAGCTCAAGAGTTTGCCTGACTTGCTGGCACTCTCAGGCAGGGGCAGGCGAGAGCTGGTCCAGGGGGACTGTGCTGCACTGTGATGTCCAGTGGA
Source organism: Grallaria varia (assembly GCA_013396735.1). Taxonomy (NCBI): domain Eukaryota; kingdom Metazoa; phylum Chordata; class Aves; order Passeriformes; family Formicariidae; genus Grallaria; species Grallaria varia. Next base: position 14,920 of record VWZG01011485.1, read on the forward strand.
CAGTCAGGTCCTGGAGCTTCTCTTTCCAGCCATAACATCCACTGTGAAGGCAGCAGCCCTTTAAAACCAGATGTATGGTAACTGGTAGCTTAGGTGACAGGCCTGTCCTTCCCGACCACCAAATAACGCTGTGTGCTTTGATTAGCAGGGGACAGACATTCTAAATTCAAGCCATTTGAAGTTAGCAAATTCTTTTCCTGATTTTCCCAGAGGTGACCAGCTGTGGCCTTCTGTGGTTGCTCCCTCATGAGATGTTTTGTAATGAAGTGGTGGGGTCTCAGCAGGCCTTATTCTCTTGCTGGAACAATGGAGCACGGACTTTCTTTATATCCTGAAGGGCATCTAATAATAAGAACAAGAAAAGTTGTCCAGCTGTGCTTCAGCTGGACTAGTTTTCTCCTTTCATTTTTACAGTCAGCCTTAGTAGACAGTATGGCTGCTTAACTCACTTGTCTTCTGAGGAGGATACTTGAAATGTAAATAGAAAACTGGTTTTAAGAAGCGACATGTGTCTAGCATGAAGAAGTAAGAATTACAGCTGGAATAACTTTCCCTTCGTTGGGATTATATTAGGGAGGAATTTGGTCTGCTACTTGGCAGCTCCGTGCTCATGCTGGCTGTTGTTATTAACATCTAGAAATTCATTCCTAACCTTAGTCACCTCAGGGGATTTGCACTTAAAAAGATCACATAGCCTGGTAAATTTGGGAAGGATAAATAAAGGAATAGCAACACAAACTGCCTTCTGGCTGGCAAGGGCTATGGTTACTCAGGTTTCTTGGCAGTGCTGGGCTATTCACTGCTTCAGTTTAACCTCCTGCAAAGTCCATGCAGAGGTGAAGAATTGCAGGCAAACCCCACTGGCTGGTCCCCCAGCTTTGAGGAGTGCCCAGAGGTGGCTGTCATGGTTTGCTGGGGCTCAAGGTGTTGTGGAGAAGGAAGCCAAAACATCTGGCAGGCCCCCCTGGCCTGTGGGAGATGTGCCTGCGAGGGTGCAGGCAGATGTTTGCTGCTCACAGCCTGTCTCCTGTCATGTGTCACAGCAAGGTGGAAACAAACCCAATAAGTGGCTTAAAGAGGAGACTTTGAAGTCAGCAGGTCAAGGGACCTGCAGGGCCTGGTGGTGGGAGCAAATTGACCAGCACAGCAGCAGCTGACAAAGGATGTGCAGCTCCACTCACATCTTCCCACTTGGAAAGGGCTGCCTGGGAGGTAAAGCCCACTGCAGCAGGGACCTGGGGCTCAAGGTGATTCACCTGCACCTCTCGGAGCAAATCGAGCAGGCTGCATGGAGAACGACTCAGATGCTAAGCCCATCATACTCACTGTCGTATTTTTTGTTGTTTTTCTTGTTGAAACCACTACAGAGAGCAGCACATTTCCAGGAGCCTCGCTCCAGCAATCAGACTTGCCTGTGGCTTCCTGCTGGCTTGGGGAGGATTCGTGGCTGGGGTGCTTTACCTCTTCCATGCCAACTCGACCAGAGCCATGTCTCAAGACGGTTCTTTGATATCCTGCACAAAGGATTGTTCCTCATGGTGTTTTCGTCATGAAATAATATGTTTCTGCAAAGTCTAATCTGATTAAAACACAAAGAGTTAGGATGGGGGAGTGGGTACGTGCACAGTAGTATTTATGTATCTGTTTCTTCTGTTAACAGATAGGCCTGCCAGTCCCACAGAAACTTAAACATGCACTTAATGTTCCCAGTGGCTAATCCCATGCAAGTCTACTCCCAGCATACAGTCAAGCACACATGTGCATCTGTGTAAGGCACGGACTGCACGGCCCTAATACTGATGTGCTGACTTAAGGCTGTCAGTTGTGAGTGTTCTCATGTCTGGAGTGTATCCTCAGACTCAGGGATGCCTAAACCCTCACTGTCTGGATCCACAAGGTGTTAAGTAGGGCTTGGAAAATGGAAGGCTGGAACGGAGAGGCAAGAAGTTACATTTAACAATGTGAAATAATGGTAGAAGCCGGGCCCAGGTTCATTAAGCAATGGCTTTGCTTGGCCATTATTTACTGCAGTCTTCCTTCTGCCTCTGTGAAATGCTGACTCCTGCACCGTCCATCTAGTAACGGCATAGCTGCCACCACTTCTTCCAAATGGACATTTTTTGTTGAATATTTTGAAAGCAGGCCTGAAACATCCCCAAGTATCACTGTTAGGCAGAGGGAGAGAAAGCGTGGAGATAAATGCAGTATGTGCACATATTAAGGCATGTACCTTATTGCTCAGCAAAATTGGTGAATTACTATCAGTGCCACAACAGTGTTCTACATTACTGCAACAACTTAAGGACTTTGATACAACACCACCAGAATTTTGGTCTGCAATCTGATAAAAAGACAACTGTACCAGAGCAGCAAAGAGATTAAACACAAAACAAATAATTAAAGGAAATGGAGTGGAGAAAAACCACCTCTAACAAATGAAAAATTACAGACTAGAATTTGAATTATTTGACATCTTTTATACTAAAAACTCTCAGCATATATTCCAGTAATGTTTTGAAAGTAGATCCATTGTCCATGTGAGACCAGAGTGACACACTGGTGTGTAGGCACTGCTGTGCAATTATGGGATCTCTAGAGCACTCCTGACGTCCTTCCCTCTTAGGAGGACCCCATAAGTTTGCATGCATGGGGAGATGTGCTGGGTTTGGTTTTCAGTGTAACCTGAAGCAAAAGTCAGCTTGAAGCTGCCAGATTGTGCCTGGTTTCAGATCAAACCCCTGTGAAAATAGTGAATTGAGTAGGGTTTCCACTCAAACCCATAAATCGGTCTTGGTTTGCTTGAAACTTTGCCCAAGTTTTTTCTTGATTTCTTTTTTCCCCCTCACCCCCAAACTTGGCCTGTGTTCTAGCTTTGTAACAAAACCTAAAACAAACATATCTGGGTTTCGGGTTTAGTTGTGAAAGTTTAACATAGAAACCACTTTCCTCTGGGGGGAAGGGGGCCATGTGGGCCTGTGTGCTAAGGCTGAGCTTCATTTTTTTTATTCTTTTGAGAATGATGGGGACAGTTTGTAATTTCTACCTTAAAAGCAGTTGGAGAAGAGGCTTTGGCTCAACATCTGTTCTGAAGGGCAGAACAGAGGAGGGTGACCATCACGTCCCTGTTTGGATCTCCAGCCTGCTCTTCCCATACCTGTTGGCAATGGCGAGTGCATTAATGCAGAGAAGTCCCACTGTCTCACTGTGATGCCACTTAACTCAGACCAGAGCAGCTCTGAATCAAAGTCAGCTTTTGATAGTATGGAGGCCAAAGATAGCAGGAGGACAGATTTTTGCCTGGCACATCGTAAGATCAGCAACTGGGAACCATGCCACCAACAAGAGAAGGAGCTGTCAGAAACTGCAGCTTCCAGCTCATACTAAATTCCCATCTCACCGGGAGTGAGCCTTGTTGTGTAAGAAAGCAAGATAGCATCCATTAATTGCTGGCAGCATTTTGTCTTTCTGTGCGATAGAAGCTTCCGATTCCTCTTGTGTTTCTCCCAGCAAGCTGGGCCTCACATTTTGTAAAGGAAGTCCAAGCTGGCACAAGTCCCCTTGCTCTGGTCTGCACGGCAGGGAGTTCAGGACTCCAGCATTTTCCCATTAGCCTAGTGCTCCCTGTGCCACATGGTATGGTAAGAAACAGAGATGGTTTGTTTGTTTTTTTTTAATTTTTTTTTAAAAGCAACATTACTAACATGCACAAGGTCAAAGACTGCAGGAGTAACCATTTGCCATTCTAAGAAGCTGCTGCTGTCTCTGATGAGCACAGATACACTGTGTGGTCCTCACAGCTTTTGACCCAGAGGCGTGAATGCCAACACCAGAGTCCTCTCGCTGTGCCTGGCTATAATCACAGGAAGCTCATTCATTACGCAGGTCCTGAAGATATGGAAGTCTTGCTAATCAGTTTGGATGGGAGGGGTTAATTAATCATTTCCTTTTACACTTGTTGCTAGAGCAATTCACTCTATCATGAGAAAATTTGGAAGTGGGGGGAAGTTTCAGTAAACTGTGAGTAAAATCTGTGATTTAAATCAGATGTTGTGGCCCAGCTTTTTTTCTCTTTAATTTTACTTCCCCTGTCTCCTCACAGCAAGGCCTTTTCCAGGGCTAAGCCACACTTCCCAGAGATGTCCTTTTCAGATAACTGTGATGGTAGGCAACTTTTTAGCCAGGGAATGGACTGGGAACCTAGGGAAGCGTATCTGCTGTCCTCATCCAAGGGACCAGATGAGACCCTGGAGAAAAATGTCTAAGGCAGTACAGTTACCTCCAGACACCAGCAGCAAAAGCAGATTAGGGACCTCCCGTGCTTTCATGGAAAGTAGGAAAGGAGTGTCCTGAGCAGCTGGGACAAATCCTTTCTGCCTGTGCCTGTCCCATTGGGCACCGCTGAACTCTCCTTACTTGCTGCTACAAAAGGATCCAAAATAACACTCCCTTGGCTTCTGTCCTGGGCTACCTTCATGGAATGGGGGAAGCAGTGTGCATCTCCAGCACTCTGTGTCCTTCTCCTGGCAGTGCCTTACTCTTGCAGGGATATTTTAGCCTCTCCAGAGGCAGCTGCTGAAATACTGTTGAGTGTAGCATTGGAAAATAAGGAGAACTGAAGCTGGCTTTTCTTATTTTGGTTTGTTATCGTTTGGGTTTTTTGCTACATCACGCTTTCAACTGTTAGTTCTAACAATAACATTTCAAATCACAGTTCAATAATACCATCATGCGTTTTAGGGATATTGATGTCATGGTGGTTTTGTCTAGGTCCTACCAATTGTGGTGGGGCACGTACATAAAAGACTTTCATGCTACTCCACAACACTGAGGTCTGAAACCAGGGATTGTTAACCAAATATTACATGTTAAATCCATTTAAACATCCTACATAATCTAGATACAGTAGTTGTCACAGAAAATTAATGGTACCTTTGCCTGGCTCTTGTGCTATAAGAACTTGCTTATTTTGCCTGATTTCTTATGTGTCTGCTGCACTCTCCTTGTGCTAAGTACAGACCTCAGTAAAGCTCCTTACAGGGGCTATCTGGTAGGGTGGGACTGCATGTTATTTAAATTAGGACAGGAGGTAAAAAGAGCAATTGGTGTTTCCTTCAATCACAGAGTCACCTTTCAGTTGCACCAGTGGGAGATAAAGCTTGTTAGTTAATCAAAAGGACCGAAACCCCAAGGCACCAGATGCCATTGCATTTAGAGGCTACAAAAGGAGACAGAACTTCGTGCTACAGCAGTCTTTAGTCTGCCAGGCTTGCATGAGTGTGGCTGAACTTTCCGTTTAGAAAACACAGCTATTTTTGTTTTTATTAAGTTAGTACAGGTGTGAAATTGTCTCTTTTAGACCTTTCCTCCTCACAGCAGTGGCACTGCTTTATCTGTGTTGAGGCAGTGAAAATGCTATATGCTACCAACCCAGCTGTGCACCATGACAGTTTATGGAGCTGACAAAGGGGTTTTAAGTTAATCCAACTGATTTGGGAGTGCTCTGATACAGAGCTGACCTCTAGCTTCGTGTTGATGACAGGCATCAGAGAGTAGCACCATCAAAGGAACTTGGTACTTAGGTGTCTGTAAGCTGATGTAAGTGCTCCTACTCACTCAGGTTGTACTGGTATGGTGCTTTGGGTATTTATAGTTAAAGCTGTCATTGGGCAAAACATAACCCTGGGCTTGCAGAGACCTTGCCAAATCAGGTAGTACCAGCTGGACGGAGCTTGAAGTGAAATGATGAAGTGTTGGCTACATGCAGATGCCTGTGGGCTGGGTGTTGGTAGCCCTGCTTCTTGCCAGGACCTACTGCTGGAAGGCAGTAGCCACAGCTGCTCCTTTGACAGTCAGTGGTCCAAACCTGTATTGATTGTGCCAAACTTTTTGGCTTGTGCTCTTGCTTTTGGTTCCTCAGGTCTTTAGTGCAGCTTCTGCTCTTCAGCTCCTGCTCTCTTTCTGGGAAGCTCATGTCGTAAGGAGACACCCTACTCTGGCAATATAATGCATTTACCTTTGCAATTTTGGCCCTGAAGTGATTCTTTGCTGTGTAATTGTACCTATGCAACATTATGACTGACAAAATGAGGTAGTTCAGTCTTCCCTGCCTCCTCATAGCACTGCCACCCAGATTGCTGTCTTAGTAAAAAAAATGGCAAAGTTACAGAAGAGAGCTTGAGCTGATCTAGTGGCAGATTCCTGCTGGAAGAGAGGGGCACATCCCCTCTTTCTCTGTCCAACCCATTCTATCCTTAACTGTGACTATTCTCCTTCCCCCTTTGTGCCAGTCTTCAGGCTGTTTGGAATCTTTCAGTTGAAAGCACTGGAGTTCAATAAAATTGAAAAAGTAAAAAGCCTAAATCCACACATATTAAAAAAAAAAAAAAAAAAGTTTTTTTTTTTTTACTACACTGGTCAGCAGAGGGTGGATTCCAGCACGTGGGATGGGACAGAATGCAGAGTGAAAATGAGATTTGCAGTGAGAATGGAATTGGGATCAGGAAAAGAAAAAAAAGAAAAAAAAGACAAGACAGGAAAAAGGAAGAGGAGAGCAAAGAGCTGTTATTTAAGCCCATCCATTTGATGGAACTTCACTTTTTTCCTGTAGCTCAAGTCTCAAGGTAAGAAACCTGTCCTCTGCCTTGCATCTTTGGCAGAAACCTTTGCCATTTTTTTGCAAATGGGTCTGGCAGCGTGAGCACCAGCTACAGCACCCGCTGGCATACAGGACCATGGGATGCACAAGATGATTCCAGGGCTCTTTGCTCTGGACGTTGGGATGAAGCTGTTGGCCTCAGCTTACTGAGCACTGCTGCCGGACACGGTCATATACAACAGCTTGGAAAGAAGCAGGGAGTTAAGCTCTGAGGCAGGGAGGAAATGAGCTGAAATGAATGTAAGAAGCACTGTTTTCAGGCTGCAAGACATGTAATGACTAACGTGAACAAAAGCTCTCTATCCCAGCAAGGTGTTAATTACATGCCTTGTCTTTCTGGATATGTGCGAACAGGGTCTCTTTGCCCACTGGGAACAATAGGTGTAATTATTATTTAGTTGGAAAGAGAGGAAGCCCAGCTGCCTTTAATGCACAGGATCAAATGAAGGCCAATAAAGTGTATGCACACGTGGCCTGCACTCTGTGGCTTAGTGTAACCTACAGAGTTTGCCAGTGTAATTCTAGGGTGTGGAAAGAAATCAACTCCCCCACTGCTGGCAAGGTGCTGGTGTAGACAGAGCTGTGCTGACAGATGAGTGTTCCTGACAGTTTAGCATGTCTGGGTACGTCGGTGGCGTTGCCGTAGGCTGAAATTCCCTTTGGTGGCACAGGCCATGTCTCTGCGAGGGGATTCAACCCACGCTCCTCCATGGCAGTAGTACAGGCAAGGACAGTTTCACTTAATTTGTTGTCCTTGCTGTTGTTGTTACTGCAAGGCACCTCCTAGCCCAGGACAATGCTTGTCATGCTTTAGTTTGCTGATGTTCCAGAGGTATTATGGGGCACAGCACATGTTTGTAACAGTAGAGCTCTGTGTTTCAGGCTCTGGCTAAGGAGAGCCACAGTGGAATGAAGTCTCTGAGGCTGAAGCAGGAAGGTCTTTATGCCAGAAAATGATGCAGAACTGCTCTGGTCTGCTGGAGGGGGGCAGGGGGCTGCATCATGATGCTCTTGTAGAGACAGAGGACATCCCACTGAGAGCCTGTGTATGTGACACCCTCTCTCCTGTCATTCTGCAGCTAAATTAGACGGTAAGTCTTGAAAGTCACCATAAGACTGTCCAGGTAGGGCCTGATACTGCTCTGTCTCAAGCAGTTCAGTTCTCCTAGTACAGGACATCCCCTCTGCAGAACGATCCTGTGCACAAAGCTGCCCAGCTCTGCTCCCTGACACAAACCCTAGATGCTGCTCACCACCTCGTCAGCACACTCTTGTTATAGTCTATTCCTCCAGCTTGCTCGTTTGCTCCTTCACTTCGGAAACCAGAGGATTTTCCCCCTCCTGGCTGAGCACACAAAGTGTGGACCATTATGTCAACATCCATGCTGGCTCTGATTTCAAGAGCTGACTGTCATCAAGCATCAGTGCCACCAGGGAGCTTTCTGCTAGGTATGGTCCAGACAACTCCTTGAACTGATCTTGCTAATGACTTATGTGCAGCTGTAGAAGAACATGGAAACCACCTCTGCCAGAATGCTAGAGGAATTTCTAGATTTAACCCTCCATGGAGTATCCTAGGCTTTGAATGTGAAGAAAAAGGCGTCTTCTGGTAAAGGAGATTAATTTTAGTAGGAGGGAAAATGTAAGAAAGTTAGCATTAAATTTATTCACAAGTACGGTAAGTGTTGGTTGGAAAAAAACACAGAGACCACCTTATGGATAACTTAAACAACCACAGCTAACCAAAATCTAAGAGTGCAAAGCAAACATAGAGCACAGATCTTTCTGCTACTTTCTCAAAGTGTAAGGACTGAGCAAAAAGGCACTTTAAGGGAAGTTTCTTTCCCTATGCTAAATGCATGCTTTTCCTGAAGAGGTGCCATGCATAAAGAAGAAATCATGCTAAAGGCATAATTTTGTTTTCCAAGTCCATGTTTCACTTGCCTCCTCTTAGAATATACTTTTCTTTGCTTATGATCTTGGCATGGCTGTACATATTTTCTATTCTCTTCAGGGGTGGTTTGCTTTGTTGTCATAGCAATGCCTTCTAACTCCTGCACTCACCAGTTTCTTTTCAGGTTCCTGCAGGCTGCAACCAGTCCCTCATTGTGATGATCACATCTCCTAACAGCTTTAACGCCTTTTTTTTAATCTCCTAACTATAGGTGCATTCAGCAGCACGATTCCAAAGAATTCTGGCCCAAACAGGTTTACAGCTTGAAGTTAAAAAAAAAAATAAAAGAAGCAATAACATTGTTTGTATCTGTTCAGGGTTTTCATCGTTCTGCTAATGATCTATATTTCAACATTTTTATTCATTCATCCTCTTAGTTTTACTTGGATATGAGCTACAATTGCCTTGGTGGTCTGGCTATTGGAGATGAGATGCACCAGGCTCATCACCTGGAGAGGTCTCAGTTGACTGGAAGCTGGCTAATGTTGTCCCAACTTTTAAAAAGTGCAAGAAGGATGACCCTGGAAACTACAGGCCTGTCAGTCTCACTTCAGCGCCTGGTAAGGTTATGGAGGAGATTATGCTGGGAGGTATTGAAAAACACCTGAAGAACAGCACAGCCACTGGTCACAGCCAGCACGGATTCATGAGAGGGAGGTCCTGCTTTTCAAACCTGATTTCCTTTTATGACAAGGGAACCCACCTAGCTGACCCAGGGAAACCAGCTGATGTAATCTTTTGGGATTTCTGTAAAGCTTTTGATACTGTCTCTCACAGGATCCTTCTGGCCAAAATGTCCAGCACAGCTGGTTAAATATGTCACGTGCTGGGTGAGCAACTGGCTCATGATTTGGACACAAATAGTGAATGGAGTGACATCAAACTGGTGACCTGTCACTAGTGAGGTTCTGCAGGGCTCCATCTTGGGGCCTGTGCTCTTCAACATTCTCATAAATGATACAAAATTGGGCTGAACTAATGACTATCTCCAGGGCCTGAAGCTGTGTCAGGAGAGGTTTAGGTTAGACAGTGGGAGAAGGTTCTTCAGAGAGTGGCTGGGCACTGGAACAGGCTCCCCAGAGAAGTGGTCACAGCACCAGGCCTGACAGAATTCAAGAAGCATTTGAACAATTCTCTCAGGCACATGGTGTGATTCTTGGGCCTGATCTGTGCAGGGCAAGGAGCGAGACTTTGATGATCCTTGTCGGTCTCTTCCAACTCAAGATATTCTGTGATTCTGTGATTTGGTGATCAAAGTGACTTTAGGACTGTTTTTCCCTAGGCTGTGATCACAATGGCAATGTGAGGCTGGGATCAGCCCAGCTCAAAATTGTCCTCTTTTCCCACGCAGCTCAACAGCTTTCCTTCCACAAAGCTCCAATTTTAAAGACTCTTTGCCTCCCCTGTGTCCAGCTCCACCTTGAGTGACTGGTGGGGCAGAGCTCTTCAGCTGTTCACTGCTGAGCCAGGCAAGAAAGAGTTGAAGCCACAGGAATGAGAGAGTCAAGATGAATTTCTTAAACTCCCTCCCCTCATCCAGAACACTCTTTTGCTATGAAGCAGATTATCCCAGCCTTGGGATATTGCTGGACATGTGGGATGGGGTAAGAACTCAACCTCTGTGCCCAGCTTTGCTGTGGGCTGCTCTGTCCTTGAGTCAGTCTCTCTGTCCTGCGCATCACCACGCCCAGGGCAAAAGAGAAATCACTTTCTGCCTCAGGAGGGAGGGCAAAATCTTTCCAAGCACACCTAGGCTTAGGTGTCCCTATGGACAGGATGATGACAGATACTATGCAGGGAGGGCACAGACTTTCCTGGTCATTTCTGCTGTTTATGAGAGATGACAACAGGCAGAACTGTGGGTTTGTAGGTGCTGAACTAAGACAGGGATGCTACTTTGAGCAACGTACCTAGGTTTAAGTGCGGCCTCCTTGTGTTACATCTCCCATGTGTTCTGCAGCTGCTGATTTTTTATGTGTATGGGAAATGCTTTCACCGGGATGAGATGATTCCACTATCTTTCACTGCGCAGCTCTCCCTCATTTCCCTGATACAAACTGTGTGTCTGCAAGGCTACACAAGGCTTCCAAAGCAGTGAGCCAAAGGAGCCAACATGCTCACCCCCAAATATTCTCTTGAGACAGATTATTGCAGCCTTGCATTCCACCCCTTACCACACAAAATGCAAATCACAGGAGAGAGATGGCTCCTGCTCCAAAGAGCTTTGTTCATCGCACATACACCTCATGGCTGTATGAGGTTGCTGGCTAATATTTTGTTGCTGTTGGAATTAGTTTCAATATGAATCAATCCCATCTTTTTAGTGCAGTAGGTGCACACTCTATACAATTGAAACCAGTTTTAAAGGAACTTGCTCTTTCATGAAACCCCTCTTGGGTTTCAGTTCCGAAGAGACTATCAGGCAAGATCATTAGTGTTTTGCTGTCTGGTAAACATTACATTCAGTTTGGATTGTTGTTGTTGTTGCTGTTTTTTAAATCAAAGATGTTCGATTTTTTTTTCCTTTTCCCCCAAAGTAGGAATATTTATCTTTAAATCCTCCAACAGCTTTGGAATGCAGCCTCCACACAGACTTTAATAGCAAAACCCACTTCTTCTGACTCAGGGACCATTTGATGAAATGTCTAGAGAAGCAAAAAGCAGCAACAAAAAAAGCTTTACACAGATGCTTCCCTGTGACTAACAGAATGTCCACCCAAAGTGGAGAGAGTATAAGTACGTTTGTCATATGTGGGTGTGTTTTTCCCATACATTCATTTTTAAAGCTATGCAGTAGAGCACTATAAAATTATAGTTTTACAAATAAGCTTTATTTGACCGTCACTGGGCTGAGTTGATGACTCACTCTGTGACCTCCATGCAAGTCATTTGATTTTCCTGTTCCTCAGTAAAACTATCTGGGAAACAGGCTGGGAAAAAAAAAAAAAAAAGACAAACCCAGAAGGCATTCCCTACCTAAGCTTTGTGTGTTGACTGGAAATGCAACATTTGAAATAAGAGCTTTACAGCTGTTGGCTTGGTGTCTGTGCCCAGCCCTGTAGGAACTGTGGGTGGCCAGTGTCTCTGAAAAGCATGCTCTAAATATGGGTTGTGGTGTCTGACCTATTCTAAAACATTAGCAGTAGAAAACTTGCAGGCAGCTGCCAATATCATTATAGTGTCCCACCAATCTCATTATAGTGTCCCATTGTCATTGTGGTGTGAGCTGGGTCTTTTAGCAACATAAATGTACTGTTTCCAGAAGCACTGGGAAACATTATCCTTACAATACAGAGCTTACAGGCTTCATTGTGTCTCCGGACATCACAGTGCTTCGGGTTTACATCCTGATACTAAGTTTCTCTTTGACCTAAAAGACCCGTGTTTGCACAAAAACACCTTTAATAAACAATTTTATTATTTTTTTAAATGAAAATAGTCTCATCATGTCTAGAAAGTATTGTATAGTGTTTCCAGGGCCTGAACTATTAATTCAACCCATGCAGTATTACCAGCATTTTGAACACTTCCTTGCTGTTAAAAAGTTGTGGGCCAAACCATGAAGAATGACCAGGTTGATTTGGTTTTAAAGACCCAGTGCTTGCTGGACAAATTTGGGTGCCTTTTCTGAATTTTCTTTAAAGCACATCTGTTGCAGGTTTTTGAAGTCTTCTGTGTAGAGGATAGCAAGAAGAAGAGAACAACTTTCTTTAATGACACTGGGGAGCACATGCAATCTCCTGGCTCTTGGAGCTGGGGCTTAAAGGGTGAGGCTTGGAAAGGCCCATCAGTTTTGCCTCTGTCCTTGCTTTACATATGTTTCTAGTTTATTTTCCTGTTGTTATTCATTGCTTTTTTGTTTTGCTTTCATTATGCTTTTCCCTCCATTTCCACCTAAGGGGCCTTGAACTATTTTGAGGAGGACACAGAAGTTATCTTAAGAAGAAATCTAATCGACTTTATTTTGACTCCTTCTTTCTGGTTGCCAGTTATGTGAACCCCTCCTTCCAACCTGCTGTCTAGTAATTGCTACCTAGGAACAGCAATGTTAAGCTTTCCATGCATACAGAGAGACTTATAAGGTGTCAGCTCTGAAACATCTATACCATACCTTGAAGGCACAAGCTTGCTTCAGAGCTGACTCATGACTGACAAACTAAATTTACTGGATTTAAGTGCCACAGCCAAAGAAATAATTGCCCTTCTTAGTTTGGATTGCCTGTCCATCAGGTGCTGGCATTTCTGCAACAGGGTGGGAGAGCTGGTCTTCCTTCTCTCTGTCTGCCAGCGTTTCCCTATTCTAGCAGGACTGTCTCACTGGCTCCTGGTGCTCTAGCTGCCCTTGCCCTTGCCCTTTGTGGTGAACTGCCTGGGATAAGACAGGGATCTGGGATGTGGGATGGATGAGACCTGCAAAAGGTTCTGTGTAATGGACAAGCCTTACAAGCAATGGAGCTTATGAAGCCATAGTGAAATCAGCACCAGGAGGGTGACTCCTCTCTCTTCTGAGGATTGAAGTTGCTGAAGCTGAGTCACAGACCCAGCCATTTGAAAGAATGTGGGGCTGGAATGAAATATAGCAACAATTAACAGAAGCAAAATCTACTGGATAAGAGCTTTCTCCATTTAATTTTCCTTATGGATGTTACTGATTCATCACTCTAGCAGTCCTGGCTCCCACCCAGGACACAAAGGGCATAATATAGGTTGTCTGGAGGCAGTGGCCATGAAAGATAAGGAATATTCCTGCTCAATATTTTGTGCAGGAAACCTTGTACGTATCCTACCCAAACTGCTCATGTAGAACAGCAAAATGTATCATGGGGAAAGAGTCGTGCCTGTTCGGATTACGGTGCTATTTGAAGGTGGCTATTACCCAAGTGGGTTGTATCAGTCACTTTAAGTAGTTTTTCTGGGAGCAGATGATGCAGTGAAAGCTGCTTCTTATGAATCTTTATCCCATTCCTTTAAATACAGCTTCACCCAGTGACTTGCACAGCCCCGCACCACCTCTGGTTCCCCCATCAGAGAAGTCCCACCTGCTTTCCTAAACCACAGTGCCAGCTGGCCATGCAGCAGACACTGGCAGTGTACTGGGAAAGCTCCAGTAACCAGGGGATAGGCTGGCTGGTGTGTGCACCTCTGTGGGTCACCCCACGAGCCAGACGGGTGACTCTGGAACTACAAGGTCTTTTCTAAAACAAGGGCATTCAATTGGGTATCTCTTCTCAGCTCACTGCTGATTTTCATTAAGCTTGGTGAGGCTGCAAAGATATTATTTTCCTACCTCTCTGCCAAATTTAGCTGGAATTGGCCAACAGGTTTAAAAGCATTTGAATGGAGGAGGAGGGTGGGAAAGGAGAGGAAAACAGACAGAAGGCTCGCATAAGCCTCATTTCATTAGGAAGCCAGGCTGAAAAAAAAGAGAGTTTAGCATCTAGCTATTAAATTCTTTTTTGATTTGTTTTAAATACTTGAATACAAAGAGAGCTGGTTTTCATCCAGGCCAGTAAATAAACAGGTGCCATCGCTGCTTAAGTTTGAGAGATGTTTTTTCTATTACCTGTGTGCGTTAAAGGAAGAAGGAAAAAAATCTTGATGCATATGTATTTGGAAGGGGAAAGTGGAGAAGTAGAAGAGATTATGAGCAAACAGGAGGGGCAATGGAGATCATACACAGTTAAAATAATTTTCACCATGGTAACAAAAAATAGTCTCCCCTAGAATGCACTTGAACCTACAGGACCAATATAAGCAAAGACAGTGAGGAAGTATGTCTTGTTTAGAACATAATTCATGGCAGGTCCAATGAAATTCTTAATGATGTATGGTATTTTCCCTTTAAAAAATCAGTTTTTGAAGATGGAAGTTGTTAAACTCTTTTAATCTTCACTTCCAATGGTTGCCAGCAAAATCTGATCCAGGAAGTCAATTAGAAAGAATTCTCTTGTGTGCCAGGTTTAATTATCTCCTTGTTGTGCATTGAATCACCATGTAACTCTTCTCATTAACTTCCTGCACAGTTTAGGATTATTAAATCTCCTTTTCCAGAGGTATCAAACAAACATTGGATCGCACAAAGCTAGTGGAATTGTATCTGTCTTGTAAAGGAAGGAGGATACTTGGATTTTAGCAGAACCTTAGGGAAAACTTTCCCCTCAGCAGTTATGGTTTGCTGGTTAATACTATTACGTGTAAACAGAAACTTTGCTTGGTTCTTGTGTAGAAGAAGCTACGCATGAAGAAAAGGGTGAATCTATACCCCAGAGTCTGTGTCTTACTACTCTGAGCCAGCTGTCTGAAAGGAAATGGTCTAAACCTTGTCAATATTTAGGAAAGAATTTGTTTACCAGATGTTCATAATAATCCTGTGAGTATAAAAGATAGGGAAATCTGACTCCTTACTGAGGACCACGGCTTGCCACTCCTGTTTCATTGACATCAGCAAGACTCCTCATGTCACAGAGGGCAAATATTTTCTGAGAGCAGATTCCTGTTCTGAACCCTCCTACGTCATTTCCATACACTCCATCGTTACAGGATTGCTCAGAAGTTGCTGTGGGTGACCTCTTTCTTCCCATCTCTCCCACACTTTACAGTCACATGTGTGTAAGCTCTGTGTCAGAACCTGAATGTGTGGTCTGGGCTGGATCGAGATGTTATGTGTGAAAGGGACAGGAAACCTCCTCCAGGATCACGAAAACATCTTTTGTGAAAGGTGAGTGGTACATTTGAGAAGGCTCATTCATCCTGGGAACCCACCAGAGACTGACAGGCTAAGGAGACACATTCTCTTCTCCACCTTGTTGAACCTACAGGAAGATAATACCACTCTTGTTTTAATGGAGTCGTCCGTCCAGTCTCCGCCGCGGGCTGCAAGGAAAACCCACTGACAGAGCTCAGCCCACCAACCCAGACTGCTTCAGCCAGGCTGTCTGATTGTGCCTGGAGGGGATTAGTCAGCACTTAAATAAGGTGATCCCACCTACAGCGCAGGGAAGGTGATGACCCTCTCCAAGACAGGAGCTGACAGGTCAGTGGGAGGTGGACACATCTCCCACTGGAGTAGCTGCTGCCATTCCAGTCAGGTGTTTCAGTCCAAACCTGTGACTGCCATCCAGGGGTCAATGAAAAGGAGTGGAGGGGGGTGCTGAACCTTACAAGAGATCCATTGTAGGATTAAATGGTTGCATTCTCTCTACAACTACCTAAAAGGAGGTTGTAGCCAGGTGGGGGTCAGTCTCTTCCCCCAGGACAAGAGGGCACGGGCTTAAGCTCTGCCAGGGGATATTTAGGTTGGATATTAGAAAGAAATTCTTTACAGAGGGAGCAATCAGGCATTGGAATGGCCTGCCCAGAGAGGTGGTGGATTCACCGTCCCTGGAGGTTTGTAGGATGAGACTGGATGTGGCACTGAGTGCCGTGATCTGGTAACCACAGCGGTGTTGGACCAAGGCTTGGGCTTGATGATCTCAGAGGTCTTTCCCAACCCAGGTGATTCCATGATTTCTATGATTTTCACTGCTCAGAAGACACAGCGAAATAAAATAGGTTGTGCTAAAGGCCATCGGTGTCACGGGGACGGAGCAGAAGGAACGGGCCATGAGGAGGAGGCCCGGAGCTGCCCAGGGCACAGTCCCGCAGCCAGCCCTGCTTAGTCCTTATCGACAACCTGACAAGAGGTCGAGTCAAAGCGGGGGTCACTCCCTCCTCCCAGGTAACAAGAGGCAATGGTTTGAAGCTGCGCCAGCGGGATGTTTCGATTGGATATCAGGAAGAACTCCTTCCCCAAAAGGGGGGCCAAGCCCTGGAACAGCCTGGCCGGGGACGCGGCAGAACGACCGTCCTGAGGGGTGTGTGTGGTGTGGCGCGGTTAAAAGACATGTAGATGTGACAGCTGGGGGACAGAGCTTAGCGGCATTGTTGGGCTAATGGTTAGACTTGACCTTAAGAGTTGGTTTTATTTTGTCTTTTTCCACTTTAAACGCCGCTGTGAGCCTGAGGCGGTGACTCCGCGCGGGGTCCCACACCCGCCTCCCGCTCCCCGACATGGCGGCCGCTGCCCCGGCGGCGCCTTCTCGCCTCAGCCCGGGGCTGGCGGGACCCCGGAGACCCGAGAGCCAGCCCCGGAGAGCCGACCCCGGAGAGCCAAGCCCGGAGATCCGCCCTGCCCGCCGAACCCTCCGAGCCACGGCGGGCCGGCCCCGGGAGGTTCCCCAAAGCCCCGGTCCCAGCCCCGGCCCTGCCTGAGGGCGCGGCGACATCTTGTGGCGGCCCCCGGGGCGGGCTGAGGGCTGAGGGGGCGGCCTGAGGGCTCACCATGGCGGCCGCCCCCGACCCCCTAACTGACTGTGGCGGCTCCTCCGGCGTAAGGCCGGGTGGGAAATCGAATTGTCGCACAACAAGAGAGTTTCAAGATCATCCACTCCGATTGCCACCACAGCACCACCCTGATCACCCCCCGAACCACGTCCCCAAGTGCCACATCCACTTGAAGACTTCCAGAGGCGATGGCTCCACCACCTACCTGGGCAACTTCTTCTGAAGCCTAACCAGTCTTTCAGTGGAAAAAAAATACAACTTGAAGCCATTTCCTCACGTCCTTTCACTCGAGACGTGGCAGAAGAGACCAATTCCCCACCTCACTACACCTTCCTGTCAGGGCAAAGAACGACAAGGTCACCCCTGAGCCTCCGCCAGACTAATNAAGACTTCCAGAGGCGATGGCTCCACCACCTACCTGGGCAACTTCTTCTGAAGCCTAACCAGTCTTTCAGTGGAAAAAAAATACAACTTGAAGCCATTTCCTCACGTCCTTTCACTCGAGACGTGGCAGAAGAGACCAATTCCCCACCTCACTACACCTTCCTGTCAGGGCAAAGAACGACAAGGTCACCCCTGAGCCTCCGCCAGACTAAACACCCCCAGCTCCCTCAGACCCTTCACAAAAACATGTTTCTTAGACCCTTCAGCAGCTTCATTGCCCTTCTCTGGACACACTTCAGCACCTCAGTGTCCTTTTTGAAGTGTGGGGCACAAAACTGAAATCAGCACTTGAGGTGTGGCCTCAGCAGTGGGACACTCACTGCTCTGATCCTGCTGGCTATTTCTGGTACAGTCCAAGGTGCCATTGTCCTTTTTGGCCACCTGAGCTCATTTCCAGCCAGCCTGTGCTCCCAAGCCCCTTTCTGCAGAGCAGCTCTCCAGCCACTCTGCCCCAGCCTGTTGCTGGGGATCGCAGGGTTTGTTGCGACCCAAGTGCAGGACGTGGCACTTTGCCTTGTTGCATCTCATACTGTTGTCTCCAGCCCATCAAACCAGCCCGTCCAGATCCCTCTTCAGAGCTTTCCCTATGCTCCAGCAGACCAACACTCCCAACTAACTTGGTGTTATCTACGAACTTACGGAGGACACACTCAATCCCCTCGTCCAGACCATCAGTAAAGATGTTCAGCAGGACTTGCTTCAATCCCGAGCCCTGGGGAACAGCAATACCAAGCCCTGGGAGTTGTTTCACTCCACTCCAGTATGAAATTGCACCAGCTCTTCAGAAATGGGATCCTATTGCATCTTAGTGCCTTTAGTTGCATAAGGAAGAGTGATTTGTGGCAGAGTGTCCCTAAGTGCTGTTACATCCTTCCAGATTTCCACATGGATTCTCACAAAACCTCGGTGTGAGGGCCCACGAATAAACAAATTAGTTATCAACTGCTGTTCCAGTCATGCGTGTGATAGAGGTAAGGCTAAGGGAAACTGGCTGTGGTCTGGGGATTAAGAAATTTTGTTTATATTCCTCTTTCCACTACTTAGTTGTAACATGACCTTGGATAAATCCTACCACCTTATAAGGCTTTGGCTTTCCCATCTGTAAAGTTAATAGCAGTCCCTTACAAAGCACTTCAAGACCTTTCAAAGGGAATAATAAGATTTCTCTTTACTAAAGTGTTCCACAGCCTATGAAGCCTTGTTTTAAAACAATTGTTTCTTATTGGTTCTTTAAGAGTGTCAATTAATTAATTAGCAAAAATGATTGCTTTTCTTTTTGTTTTAGTGTTGAGATAACAACATGTATTTTATTTCGGGGGGGGGGCGGTTTG